>VYXF01001701.1:138531-182944 GCA_013397295.1 Polioptila caerulea
AGGGCCTGCTATTTATTGCCTTTTTTTTTTTTTTTTTTACTGCATTGCAAATGTCAAACTTAACCAAATAGAGAGGGGGGAGAAGAAGGGAGAGGAGGAATGGGCTTTGGGAAGGGAATCACATATACTCAACACAGTGTGGTTAGTAAAGTCCAGGTGAAATTAATGTAAAAAGACAAATAAAGGGGGAGGATTGCGAGCTGGTTTTTCTTCCCCCTAGTAAACACAGTGTGGCTGAGCAGCAAAAATTAGAAATGGAATTCAGAAACCCCAAAAGGCAGTCTCCTGCCACCACACTGCTGCTGCTGGGTCCGTGTGTGCTGAGCTGCCCTGGAAGGAGCTGGCTGCACGAGAGCCAAACCTGCATCACAGCCAGCAAATCCACCCCTCCTTAAAGCTCCTCTGTTGGGAAGTGGGAAAACTCACCTGGTCTCCAGGGTGACCTAGTGGTCCAGGGTAGCCTTTATATCCCTGTCAAAATAGGATGGAAGAGATGAATGCTAAGAAACAAAAATATAGTAAAATATTCTGGGTTTGGTTTCTGTTTCTCTTTGCAGGTGGGACTAAAGTCCTGAGGAGAAGCAGGATTTTAGACAGCATTACACAACCATGAAAAGTTTAATCAAGCTGCTTTGTGCTTGCACCACCCAAACCTGCTGATGTGTCCTGCTGTGGTCTGGGGTGGTACATGCTCCAGAGGGCATTTCCCCATGAACACATTTGGAGTGGTCTCCATGCTCAAATCTATTTGTAATCTACACCTTGAGCAGGGCTGCCCTTAATCCTCAGGAAACCACAGGCCCACAGAGTGAAATGTTGGCTTTGGGCACATTGGGGACTACAGCAACATGAGCCACTTGTGTTTCAGAGCTCTTACTTTGGCTTTAGAGTTTGAAATGCCACAGGAAACACCAAAACAACCATTTACTGTCACAGGAAACTTCAATTTTTCTACCTTGAACTTGTCCAGCTTCCAGCTTTTCTAATCTAATTATTACAAGATCCAGAGTCCTTCATTATGAAGCTACTAAAAATGGTGAGCAAGCTGCCTCTCAACCTGCTCTCTGCTGAATTAATTAGAATGGGTTTCTTAATCCACCTTGCTTACTGGCAAGTGTTTCCGGCTTCAAATCATTCTCACAGGTCTTTCATAATCCTGCTTCAGTTTGTCAGCATTTCATTTTTTTAGGGGATGTAGATACTGGAGCAGGACAAGGGCAGCCTGTTTGTCTGCAGACTGAGCACTGTGTGTCTTGTAAGGGAGTTTGCTTTCTCCTGGATTTACCTAGAGCTCCCTTCAAACAGAGTAATTCTGTATGTGATGGACACTTCAGATTTTTTCCCTCTTCTTTATTATCTTGCTTCAGCTGTTTAAAACAACTATCAAGAGAAGCCAATCAGGAGATTAAATTAAACAGAGGTGACTGTTTAGCTGGGCTAGCAGCAAGATTTAAAAAATAAAAAAGAAGAGCAGAAAATTTAACTCGAAACAAATGGGAGCGAAAAAAAATAAACATGGAACAATCCTTGCACAAATACTAGAGAAATAACAAATTGCTTTCAAGGGTGGGTTACAACTACTTGTACCTCAGTCCTTGCTACTCACCCTGTCCTGGCCAGGGCTCCAGCACAGCCCATCTGTCTGTGAAGCCCACAGGGAGTGTCCCTGCTCTGGAAACCATCACCAGTCACAGGGGTGACCGAGCACTTGGCCTTTGGCTCCACTCACCACACGAACCCAGGACTGTTTCTGCTCCCAGGTCCACACCTCTGCTTAACAGCTTTTTTATTCTTCCCACGGGCGATTCCAGACCTGCAGCCTGAGCCTGTGCTGGCAGGGTGTGCAACGCTCTCAGCCATCCTGGCCACTACCCGCTCCCTCTGCATTCCTCCTGCCTTGTTATTTCAGACAGTCTGGCCTGGAATGATGTTGATTCCCTTCTCATCAGTCCTCTCCTGCTTGGCTTTGCTGATATACCATGGCTCTGGACAGAGCTGCACCTCCTGACAAGGCTGACCTGCAAGACCCTTGTTGAACTGCCTCAAGGGTCCTTTCTCCAAATGCTGTGAGAACATTTCAGTCAGGGACTCCACAATGGAAGTACCTCAGCAGCTCTTGGGGTAGGACCAGCACCACACAGGATTCCCTTCCCCTCTCCAGGAATCTGCCCCATGAAATCCTGCTCATCCTCTCCCTGGCTCCTTGACAGAGGCTCAGCAGAAAGGAGGGAGGATGCTCCACCCTGGTTGGGTGTCTGGCCTGAAGGTGAGAGCTGCCAACAGAAACATCCCTGGGTTCAGCACCCCCAGTCATTCTCTGGAATTTAGATTTCCTTGGGGTTTTCTCCTGGGACTTTTCCCAGTTCTTCCAGTCTGGAGCAGGAGCTACCTTGTCTCTAGACAACTGGAGCACAAAGCATAGAAATATCTTACTTTTCCACTGATAAGAAATATGTTGGCTTGGCTGCTCTGAACCATTCTGCCCCAGCTGGGTTTCTGCAGGATGGGTGTTTTGAGCTTGCAATATCCACCCAAAGTAGGTGGGTGCATGATGGTCCCTCGAGATGCTCAAAGCGTGTCCTGAACTAAATTCTGCACCAATTCTGTAGTGGTGAGTGAATGGCACTTAGGTTAAATATAAAGACACTCTTCTAGTTTTTTGTTCTATTAAACATCCTCCTCACTATATATTCTTGGCTCTGGAGAGTTTCAAACATGTATTTCTTCAAAATATAACCCAGTTATTTCTACCTCAGGTGAATTACCACGAGGGAAAACCAGAAAAGCTTGTGTACGTTAAAGCTGGCTGCAGTGCTTTTTTGCAGCCCTGCTAAAATCCTCTTCAAATAGCACTAAAATGACAGGGCAGAGGGTATGAAAACAACTGCATTTGCTCTTTTATCTGAACACTTCCTGATGATTACAGGGCACTCCACACAAAGGGCTGTGATTTAGAAAGGAAATTGCTCTCCAGTGAAGGATTTACTCATCTGTGATGATATTTATAATCCACTCTCTCCTAGCTAAAGGGATCATCCTGCACTTTGGTAGGAAATGTGAAGAATAAAGGGGCCAGGGAATGAGACCTGCATACAGGATGTTTTGAAGCACTGACCACTTCCCAGCTCTGTCTCTGCTCTCTGACTCCATTGATCTTTGCCTCTCTCACTGCTGCTGTTTTCTCCTCTGGAGCGATGATGCTGCTCTGCTGAGATCTGTCTCCAAGGCAGCTGTGGTCTGCAGCCCCAAACCAAAAGCCAAAGCCCACAGATACCTCATAGGCACCAGAGGAACAGGCAGAGGGAATATCCAAGTCCTGCCACCCTTCCTGGTCTGCAAAAGCACCGTTTGCTCTGTGTGGGCAGGATGAGAAGTGCATCTGCTGCCTCTAAGGCAGTTTCATGTACTCATAGGTTTGTGGAGCTAAAACAACTTTGGGGGTGCTCTGAGATGAGCCTGTCAAATCCTACAAGTCCAATCCAAGTCTGCCAGCATTCCCAAGGCAGGCATTGAGGAGTGAGCCACACTGTCCAAAACCACAGGCTGCTGGTTGTGGCTCCAGCTCACGCTGCTGAGACAGTGGTTTCACCTAGAGGGAAAAGCATTTTGTTTCTCCTGGTGAAATATTTTACCCATTTGAAGGTTTCGACATGGTGTAGTCTGATCAAAGCCCTGAGAGCCCTTTTTTGCAGCACCTCCATGGAGTGAGAGGAGGGATGTCCATTTCCAAGGCGTTGCTGTTTTCCAGTAGCCAAGATATGTTGCCCACCTTCAGCCAAGCACCAGTGTGTTTTCATTGGGAGAATGCCAGCAGGCAACCCAGATTATTAAAAAAAAAATGTTTCCAAACATTTCTCCAACAGCTGTAAATTTTTTTCTTAATGGAAGATGCTAATAAAAGCCAGGTTACACCAAACCCACTGCCAGACTAGTGCTACTGGGAGGTGTTTTTAAGCTGCACCAAAGGAAAAATTTCGACATCCAACTAGCTCATTACTTGAAGAAACAGAAGCATACCCCTGCCTTTACCCTGCCCTGTGGGAGCTAAGATCAGATGTGAAGGCCATGTGCTGTTCTTGGGAATGTTTGTTCAATCTCCTATTCCTTCTCTGCTTTTTCCACTCTGAGTGCTTGCACTCCTGACATTGCATTTTGCTGATCGTAACCACAAGGTTTTGTTTTATGAGCTGTTATACCAGGAAAATGGTATTCTTTGCACCCTATTAGTTAGAACTTGTTTGTGACAGCAAAAGATCCATAATTAATCACTCAAGTGCTCCTACTCCACACAGCACCCCAAGCGTAACCAGCCTTGGAGTTAAAAAATAAACTCAGCCCCTCCTCTTGGCAATTTGGTTCTAGTGTAAAGCATACAACAAATAATTGTGGAGAGGGAGGGTTCCTTTCAGCCTCCTCCACACCTTCTTTCTCTCCTTGGAGTCTTAAAACAAACCCGAGGAGGTGTTTGTGTGCAGCTAATTGACCTGAGGAACAGCGTATGGTCAATGGCCCATTGACTGATGAAGTGATTGAAACAAGATGCTAATTTTAACTGTTCAGTTTAGCTGTGGCAATGTTGGCCTGCTGGGAGAGGGAGTCATGGCCACTGGGCCCCACTCAAACAGCTCCTGCAACAGGTCCAGCTTCCAGAAAAAGAAACCAACCTACCAACACAGCCTGGAACTGGAGACTCAGCTGAAATGTCCTTGATATAGGAACGATCTGAGCTGCAGGTATGGATGGCTGAGGCATTGCTGTGCAGGTTGAATGGATGGATAGAGACACACACCCTGCTGCCTCAGGGAAACAGGGATGGATCTTGTGTTCTATCCTTACATACCCTTTTCTAGGCATAAATGTGTGGTTTGTGATGTTAATGGTGTTGAAGCATCAATATGGAAGCAAATAAAGTAAAACCTGACCAGTGCTGACAGTCTCCAAGCAAAATAAAGAGGGAAGGCACACAGGTATGTTTTTGAAATGTGCTTTACCAGGACAGACAGCCATGGCTTCCTTGGAATGCTAGTTCTGTTCTGAACCCATCCTTTGAGTATTGCTGTTGGTTGGAGATCCCTTCAGATAATGCACTGGCTGCACCAGGCCTAAACTGAGCTTGCTGAGAACGCCCAGTGTCAGGGTGCAGAGGGATGGGGAATACAAAGAAGGAACAGAATTCTGTATCCAGAATTTCATTTCATACCCTTACATAGTTCTTTAGGCAGTTGCTTCAGCCTATCTCCCTAGGTTATACACCTGCTAAACAGGGATAAGACTCTTCAGGTGGATACTTGGACTTTTAATTAAATCTTTCAGTCAGAGTTAAAAAAGAAAAATTTAGAATAAAATGATTGATCTAATTCACTAGAAAAGAACACTCTTACCTTTCTACCAGGTGGTCCAGGGAACCCAGTTAAACCAGGTAAGCCCACATCTCCCTGTAGGAAGCAAAAAAGTGCAATTAGTTTTCAGCAACATTTTCCCTATGCCTACTACAGTTACCACAATTATTTTGCTGACACCAGCCCCCAGCTATTGATATTTCTGGTTCTAATCACAACTCTTCAAAAAAAACCTGACTGGAAAAGAAGAGTAGATTTAAACAACATCTCTATTAACTGGCTCATATAAATAATAACCCCAGTTAATTAATGGCAGCTGCTGCTGGAGTCCAGCTTTTTGCAAGCAGAATGAATGCGCTTTTTTTCCCCTCAATGATCTCATTCAGTCACATGCTTCATTCGCCTTTCAATAGGCATTGAAATCGCCAAGGCAAGGAAATTTTAGATTTTAAATGCATTAAGAACAACAGGTACCTCCTGCCAAATCCTGTGATTTGCTCTCACATTCTGCTACTGCACTGGCTCAGCCCACGGCTCCCGCTCGGATGGTGCTGGTGGTGAAATTATTTAACCTGCCCGCCTGACATGGATTGAACCTTTGCAGGCTGCTGGTGGGAGGGTTTGCTCAGTGGCCTGTACTTCTGAAAAGGGATTGCATCACGTCCCAGCTGGCAAACCCAAACCATCACAGAACAGATGAGCGCGCTGCTGTGAGACCTCTCCAACACCCAGCCCGGCTGTGTGAGCCCACTTGGCCTCCTCTGATGGGGATCAAAAAACCCTGGAGTGCCTTCTTACTGAAATTCAACACATTTCCAGTATCTAGCTGGAAAATTAGGCAGCACTCCAAACTCCTGCTGGAAACTGCTTATTCCTATTACTGTTATCAGGAATAAAGCCTTGTTAACACAAGCTAAATGTGACTTGGATCTCTCCCCTTTTTACACCAAGCATTGTCTTCAAGAAAACAGTTCCAGACCCGGGTGGATGATTTCCACGTGATGCCACTCCAATACAGTGTACCAAAATTTCAAAAGACATCTCATGGTGTTAAGTTAAAAGCATCATTTCAGGCTTAGCCTTCTGAATGTTTTCTAGCATCAAATTCCATCTTGCAGTTGTGTGATCTCACTGTGCTTTATGGAGGCATCTGGTGTCAAATGAAGGGCCCAAGCTCCTTATGGTGAGACTTTCTATGAGCTGTGCATCTATAGCAGGACTTGTGGTGAGAGGAAGAGAACCAGGCTTCTGCCCTGGACATGAGGTGCCAAGGATTGTGCAGGCATCACTGAAAGAGCTAACTGAGGTGGGTGATGTGGAGCCCTGGCTGCCCTACTGTTCATTTCCAGAATTCTGTGAGGGCTTGTTGCCTCCATAACAATCACTCAGCTGTGGAACAGCAAGATTGGAGTTGTAACTTATTGAAAAGAATTAGCAGAACTCTGATCCTCAAAACCTGCTAAACTCAGAAAGCAGCTCTCCTTCCCAGGCACTTTGTGTTGGTATGAGCAGCTCTTGGTGGAAACCCCTCAGCAAGGTCCATGCCTTAGAAGCCTCCACCAAGAAATCTCTACCTAGATGGGGCTGCAGCATGGGGCAAACCCCTGTTCCTCAGCAAGAACATCCTTTCCTTGGTCTCCAAGGTTTTTATTCCTTACACAGGGACTGCCTCTTGCTGCAGCTGCATGCCCTGAGCGTGGCTGGACCTCAGACGTGCTGCTGGAGACACTTGTGAAGCAGCCACTGTGGCAGAGGGACTTCAGCTGGGCTGCAGATTGTGGATAAATTGGAGAAACACTCAGAAACAACACTGTGGCAGGTGGCACCTCAGCGCTCTAGGATCACTTAGAGCTACCTCTCTTTGGTCCTGGATCCAAGATCTAAGCTCTATTTCCCAGTCCTAAGTCTATTTGAGTAGCTGGGGTGCTCCTGGCTGCAGTACAGACTCCCTGTGTGTGTGCACAGTTCTGAAAGCCCACCATGGCCTCGGGGTGACATCTCACCTTCTGCCCATTGCGAGCTTTTCCAGGTGACAGCCCAGGATCACCTTTCTGACCCTGAAATGAAAAACTTACATTAGTGACATAATCCAAGGGCCCAGCCCACAGATGTGGTTCTGCTTCCACCAAGCCTCCAAATTAGAAAAACATTTTGTTTTATCCCAGTCTTCCCTGACATCCCAAATGTATTAAAGTGGCCTGGAATAGCTGTTTTGCTGGGGGTGGATTTGGTGAGTGATTGCTGCTGCTAAAGAGTTGAGTTTTAAATAGCAGTTGACAGTATTCAATTGGCTAAAGAAAGGATAACTGGAAGAAAGCAATGTCAGGACTTTTGATACTTATTAGACCAGACAGCTGCAATTCCTTCCTTGTCTACAGCTACCATCACAAAAATAATTACCAAGCCTATTACTGGGGCTGAACCATCCTCCTCCACAACTCACGAGATGCTGTTGCTTTTTTAACTGTGAGGAACAGATGAGACTGCAGAGAAAGTTGTACTAATTAGACACCCCCAACAGGCAGAGCAATTGTGAGGCTCCCAGGCTGGCAGAAAGCGGCACACTTGACCTTAAGCAGCAGTATTCCTTATTTTCCTCCTTAACAACTGTGAGGAGGGGAAATTACTGTTTGAGGCTGTGATCTTCTGACAAACACAGGCTGTAATCTCGGCAGTGTTTGATCATCTAATTCCAGCAGATTCCTTTGCAAATCCCACTTCAAATTCTCAAGAGCTGGAAAGGTAATGTGAGCATCTAGCAGGGGGAGAAATGCAAGTAGGAAAACCTAGAAGAGATTGAAGTGTGCCAGGTTCCTTGGGTAGGGGAGAGGTAACGCTTAGCTCACATAAGACCTCTTCTGGCACAGCCAAGACAGGTATGCCAGGATCAGCCACTATTTAACACCCCATGAATCATAAACCAGCCACAACCTCTGTGTGGCACATCAACCCAGGACAGCTGGGGGGATCAGCTAATGGCTGTCAAGGGAAGTGCTTGGAGGGAAGGGGAGACCCAGAAAGGAGCAATACTGGTTATTAACTGGCATTTCTCACGAGCAGCACAGAGCTCTGGTCACAGCCAGCTGAGCTGCTTTTCCTCACAGCCTCACTGTGAGTACATTCCAGGTGTGCTCCCCACCTTGCACAGAGTGCAAACCCCCCCATCCTCCTCCTCCAGCATCCACCACGAGCTGCGAGATTCAGGAGTGAGACTGCTTGGCTCTGGACTGTAGGGAGCACTGCTGATTCAAGGCAGATGTATCTGCACAAATTCTGAATGAAGGCTGCCGGCTTTCCAAACAGCAAATGAAGTCATGCAGATAATCTTGCTTTGCATGCAGCTGTTATCAGGGCAATTCTCCCACTCCTTGGGCTTCAGAGCAGTCAGTGGGTGCTGCCACTGCTGGGAACAGATTAGAGCAGCCCTTGGGATTGCTGGGTGTTCATTTCTACTCTGCAAATTACTGCAGCAGGTAGACACCCACCACTTTCCCTAAATCTTCCCATGTGCTCCATGCAATGACTTTGAGACATGGAAAAGAATTTGTGTTTTCCCCTGGGAAGCTCCAGATCACATTAGCCAAGTCTCTGCTCTGCACTGGCTCTGTGTTCAGCACTGCTGAGACCTTCACACAGGTGGGGAGCTCAGCCACGAGCAGATCACGCGTCCCCAAGATCAATCAGCAATGGGAGCAGCTGGATGTGAGGGCTGAAATTGAGGGTTAATTGCTTGAGTCTTCTTACACAGCAATGACAACAGGGGAATTAACCTAAGTTTTGTCCATTATCAAGCTGTAGCACCTTTCCCACATGCTTCTCTCTTTCTAACTTAGTGAGAACACTTCTTCCTCTTGTAAAGGAAGAAATTGTTTTCTTCTGGGTTTTTTTCCTACCTGGGAGAAGTCCAGAGGTACACAATTTAAACATCTCAGTTCTACAATCCCATTAATATTATTTTAAACATTAGCAAGCCAAACTGATGAGCTACCTTGGAGAGAAAAAGCATTCACTAAACTGAAAATACAGTATTTTTCAATCACTTTTAGAAGAGATTTATCCAGAGCAGCAAATCATACTAATACCTGAAGCCAAAAACCTCCGGGTGAGAGATGCAAACCCAACTCCTGCAATGGCTTTTGAAAACACACCTTGTCTGACCATCTTCCCAATCCCAAACTCTACTAGGGCAAGGTGAGAGCTACATCCAGTCTTTAGCAAAAGCACCCCTCCTGTCCCCAGCAGCTCTCAGGTGACAGACCCAGTCTCGACCCCAGCCCAGCCTGTGGCTGCAGCTATTGCAGAGGTTATCTGCAATAATCAGTCTCTGCCAAGCAGATGCAACAGCAATTTTACAGCTGCCAAGGTCAACAAGCAGAATGCAGAGAGTGGCAAGAATCCCCCCTTTAAGCAGCTTCACATCATGAATTGCTGAGCTAAGCACTGCAGGCTGAATTCCCAGGTGGCACAAGCAGGTGTAATGCCACTGGTGTCAGTGGAACCATGCCCAAGCAGATCAGCAGGATTTTGGCTCAACAGCTACAAAGAGCTCTGGGCAAAAGATCAGCTTCCTAAGTCCAAGGAATTACAAGTGCTCAGCTCCAGTGGTGAGAATAAAGTGGGCTCTGCACAGGGTTAACTGTGAAATGCAGAAACACAGCTAAAGCACTACAGCCAGGCAGGAGACACATGAAAACACCCAGAGCCTGCAGTGGCACACCACAGCCAGGCAGGAGACACATGAAAACACCCAGAGCCTGCAGTGGCACACCACAGCCAGGCAGGAGACACATGAAAACACCCAGAGCCTGCAGTGGCACACCACAGAGCTGCCCGACCTTACACGGGCTCTGGACATTCAGCTGATAAAAATTATGCTCCTTGGTCCCTCCTTAAGTGACAATGACTTGGTGTGTCATGGTTTCCAAGCTGTATCTATCTGGGAAACTTCCATTTCCTCTCTTAGACTGCTTGGTTTTTTCTGTGGGATTAACTGCTATCTAAGCCAGACCAAGCCCAGCAGCCACTTGACAGCTCTCAGCAACAGAAGTTCCACTTGGAGCTGCTTTGCCCTGTTGTCCAGGCTGAGCTTTCACAAATCCCTAATTTCTGCCACGTGCTGAGTCTGTTAAGAAGATTCTCATCTCTGAAAATGTCCAAGGCCAGGTTGGATGGAGCTCTGAGTGGCCTGGTCTAGTGGAGGATGTCCCTGCCCATGGCAGGGAGTTGGAATGAGATGAGCTTTCAGGTCCCAGCCCAAACCATTCTTTGAGGATCTTATGATGAAGGCATCAGGTCCCAGGTGCAGGCTTACGGGCAGTTAAAACACAAGGGGGATAAAACCACTTTGTGGGGCAAAATCCATTTTCTGCAACTGCTATAACATCAGAGAACTGAAGGGAAGGAGGGGAGTCAAAATTCTGGCACCTGACCCACACCTTCCAAAGAGCATTTCTGAGGCAGAGATGATGTAACCATGGCTCACCAGGCTCTCCCTGCTAGAGGTGAACCTTTGCTGTGGCCTGGGCTGAGCTCCAGCTCTCACATCCCATTGCAAACCTAATACGTCTTTTGACAAAGCACCATGAACAGAGCAATCCTGCAAATGGTGCCTGGACAAAAATAAAATATATCTCAGAGCCTGATGACACCAGATCTCTGCTGCAGACTTACAGCTCTCCATCCACTGAGACTTCCTGCTGCCAGACTGTGCATTGAGATGGAGGAAAAATGCTTACAGTAAGACTTTATTTCTATTAGGTGACCAACTGAATATAGCTTTACAGCCAAATGATGATTTCTGACAAGTCATTAGGCTAAAAGTGGTTAAAAAAAAATCCCGTAGCATAGAAACATAGTTTGACTCTACAGCTTGGACCAGGCTGGATTTGCAGGGCTGGAAGTTAGATAAAAGAAGTTTGATTTGACTTATAAAACTCAACAAGTGTGATCTGGAAGTCATTGATGGAGAATAAATGCAGAACACTAAGACATAGGACTTTTACAGGCTCACTTTTCAGGCCGTATGTAGAATTTAAACCAGCTGCTGTTCACCAGCATGTCTCCAGTGCCTAATTTTTAATCACGTAGAGGCAGCATGCCAAGTTTCCAGAATCTTTTTCCCAGAGCATCAATAGTGCTCATAACATCTCTGCCTACTGATGAGATCATGAAAAGACAGAACTATTGCTCACACCTTTCTCTGTTTGGCTGAGACATCCGACAGCGTCCCTGGTACTGAAAATCTCTGTTAAGTATTCCCTCTCCAAACTCCACTGTTCTTTAGTCCAACACAGATGTTATAAAATATAAACTTATTCCTTTGTAAACAATCATACCAAAGCAATCCAAACCAGTTTTCCAGGAACTTCAGTCTTTAGGTAACACAAAGCCTTATACATGGAATGAGCTGGGAATTAAAACACCTTTTGGAAGGGTTTTGCTGCACACTGGGTTAGAACCCCTCGAGAGCCACATCTGTGCTCAATCCCAGGCAAAGGGAGAGGGTCCAGCTGCAGGGGGTGACCCCCACCTTGCTGTGCAGGAACGTGTGTGCAGGAGAAAAAGACAAAACACAGAGCCCCTGGCACTGCAGCAGGTCTGTGAGCCCTCCTGGGAGAGGTGAGGGCATCTAGAAGGAAGCCATGAGATCAGTTTGGGACCACTGATGGAGCTCAGAGTTCCCAGAAACTCTGGAGAGGGAAAGAGAGAAGGAGGAGTTTCAGGAGGAGGGAAGCAGAGGAAGACTCTGGGTGCTGCCAGTCACTCCTGCCACAGTCCAGACTCACAGGTAGAGGAATAGGCTGCAAAACCCAGAGGAGAGAAATGAGAAGGCAAAGAAATGCAGAGCTGGTGGAGCTCTGGAGTGGGAAGATTCCACTGCCCTTGTCTGACACAGCAGTTTGTGCCCTGGCACAGGCATAGCTTAAGCAGGATCCTAATTTGGCTTATAATAAGTCTTTGAAATTCAGAGAGCTGAAGGATGGAGGCACAGGGCAGGGTCTCTCTGGGCACAGCAAAAGGCCTCGGCTGTGCTGCTGGAGAGCCCCTGTGAGAGCAGCAGGGAGGGAGAAAGAGCTTCAGCTCCTGTCCTTTTGTCCAGAGCAGGAGAAAAGGAAGCTGTCCTTCCCCAGGATGTCCCGTGGGACAGGAAGGTGAAAGCTCCTTGCACCAGTTCATACTTACTTTCAGTCCTGGGGGGCCAGGTGAGCCAGGGTTTCCATGGGGGCCTGGGGGACCCTAAAACACACAACAAACACAAAACAGAGTCAAAAGGTGATGGTGGGAGTCTGCACGAACCCAGAGCTGCCCAAAGCCTCTGGCTGTGCTGTGCCACAGCCCCAGAGCCCAGGGGTGCCCTGGCAGGGGGATGGTGGCACTGGGACCCTCCCGGGCACCCACAGAGGGAAATTCAGCTCTGGGTTCCCACCGGCCTCTGTGGAAGGGGACGAGTGTCTGTCACCACAGGACATGTCATGACACTGAGATAATTTGGGCAAACCAAACATTCCACAGGTCAGGGGAGTCCAGGCTCGGGGAGGAGCCCCAGCAGACGGGGATGGAAGCAGGCAGAGGGGAGCGGAAGTGTGCGGGGGTGTTAACAACTTTCTTTTTTTTTTGCTCAGAATTGAAGAGAACAGAAGTAATTACTAAAGGAAAATTGTTCTGCTCTTTGGGGTGAACTCATTTTCCCTACAAGCCAACCAGATCTTTGACTTTAGAAGTTGGAAAGAAAATGGATAATAATAATGGATAAACCCTTTAAATCCATATTTCACATAGGTAAATCTATATTTTTCCTTAGTTCTCACAAGCCAGTGACACTGTCAGGGTATCTACCTCAAATCACATACACCAGTATCTCCTTTTACATCACACTTTAAAAGCACCCTGCATATTTTCCAAAGACTATTTAAGGAGTTATCTGGAATAAGCAGCTAAGAATAGTTTATGCCTGGACTATACACAGCACAGAAGATCTGCTAACCTTTCAGGCAGAAGTAATAACAATTCTAAGTCCTCTTGAACACGTTCCTGGGAGATGAAACAACCTGAAACTTCAACTCCAAGAATTCTGCCAAGAACGTGTGAGAGCTCTACACTACCATGAGGAACTCTTTACCCTCAAGTTAGGGGAGTACAGGCAAGGGGATAAAAAACCACTCAGGCACTTTCCCAGCAAGCTGTAGGATTTCCAGTGAGCATTTTGGGGACAAAATCTTCAGGGTCTGAGTTCCAAGGAAAATCAGTGCAGTTAAACGTGACACTGTCAGCCAAGTTCAGTGCCCTTGCTGTCTTCTGAGAGAACATCAGTGCACTGATCTCTATTCAGCTTTATTTTTACTGCATTTTAATAGAAAATAATGCCTTTTTTAATTGCATCTTGTGGTACAGGCAGTTGCTGAATGCTCAGTGCTATTTCACAACATGCTGCTCTGCTGCAAGAGGCTGTTTAATTACAAGATTGAGACTGGATCTTTCAAATGGCAGTTTTTACCCAAATTAACATCCCATTCTTAAATTCCTTCCAAATTTTCAGCCTGAACCCAAATACATTTATTGCCCCATTCTTCATTTCATTCCAAGTTTTCACCTGAAATTCTCCTGTTTAGCCCATCTTTGAATTTCCAGTGAAAGAGCTTTAATTAAAATTTAGGTGCTTGAGTATCAACTTCTCACTTGACAACCCAGAGAGCTGCTGTAGCCAGAGGATCTGGACACTGAGGGGTCTTAAATTAATTCATCTTCCCAGCAAACTGTGGAATCACCTCCCCACCTTATTGGGTGGAACACTGAAACAGAGACTGAATGTGCTGCTCAAGGTAATTCAACAAGTCTGTGGTGGCAAAAATGCTTCATCCCAAGCCTTTCAAGTCTCAAATATGAAGGAAAATGAATTATAAGTGACAGAAATCAGGCCAGTAAAGTCTCTATAAAAGATGAGTTCCTAAAAAGCTTTTACACATAAGCAATAATGGAGATAGCTCTGAACAGGGTTCATAAATCCAGCCTGCTGCTGGAATTGAGGAGGGAATTCAGTGTAATTCAGCTTTGGAGTGAGGCAGCTTGGCCCAAAGCCCACGCCAGAGCAGTCATTTGAAATTTGTGCTCCACCATAGCCCAGGGCAGGCTTACAACAGTGTCAGGCTGAGGGAGCAGCTCGGGGTGGTGTGGCTCCCAGATGAAAGTTTCCAGGAGGAAACCTGGAACGTGGGAAGCTCAGCTGCCAATCCAGAGCTCCTGGATAAGAGACTAATCAAATCACACCCCCAGCAAAATCTGGTGCCTAATCTAAAAAGCCTTAACCAGAAGGAGGGGAGAAGGGAGGAAGAGTCCAGTCACAGTTTCTAGTGATTGAAAGTGTGATTATGAAAACAGAGACTCTTGAGATAAAACAGAGCCTTCACCACTGAATTCAATGAGTCTGACAGAGGCTATCCAGTGTAATCCAGCAAAGGAAGGTCAGAGACTCATCCTGTCCCTAAAGACTTAGGGAAGTGGCCACATCCTGGTGATGAAATGAAAGTGGGAAGTCCAGTCTGGCATGAAGGAAACTGCTGTGACCAGTTCTGGGGCTTGTGTTAGACATCTGAAACTGCTCTGGCAATTGTGGAGAGAAAAGGGTGCAGTCTGCCAGCAGTCCGAAAAATTGTAAAAACTAATTGATCTTGATGTGTTCCAACATGGTGAGTCCTGAATTTGGAATTCCACCCACATTCTTGGCAGAGGAGGAAGATGCTGTGTGGCACAGTTAGATGGGCAGAGTTACTAAAGGTGCAGTTTAGCAGCTGCCTCAGGAGCTGTCAGCAACAGTTAATTGCTGTATTGGATTAATTCAATTTACCACTCCCACCCAGAAATTTGGATACTCCTAAATATATTTATCATCAATGCATCAGTTTTGCTCCTCTTATTTACACACAGGGTAGGACAATGCTGAGACCACTAAATGAAAAAATCCCACGGCACGTGTCACTATTAGCCCAGGTGCTCATTTCCCCACCCGTTTTGGCTTCCTATATCTGCAGAAACAATCCCATCTGGCAGAAGGTAGACTTGCATCCAAAAGTTTCCAAGCCTTGTACCAGAAACTCCATGGAAAATTTGACCATGGGGCAGCAGCAGCCCGAGGCGACTCCGTGGCACGGGGGCCAGAACAATCCCTGAGTGTGTTCTCCAAGCCAGGAGGGGTTTCCCATCTGCCTGGAATGTCTTCTACATGAACCACGCTGCTTGAGAAGGACACTGAGACACCCAGTTCAGCTCGGGGATGCCTGGAGAAGGGACCCTGCTCACAGAAGTTCTTTTATGCCTTGTGGTTCACAGCCCACGAAAATTAACAAAAGTGTAACTGTGCATAGCTCCCCCCAACCCTCCAGCATTCACAAGGAAGAGGAAAAAAATCCTCCCAACTCCTGCTAAATGCTAGAGAGCTCCAGTCAGAGGAATGACCGCTCATTTGAAACTCATTATGTCTTGGGGTTTCACTGTGTAAAGCAACTTTTTCTGCTTCTGACCTACAGATCCCACTGTGACCTCTGGCTTGCTGAAAAAGAGCTAAATATTTGAAGTGAAGCCAAGCAAACTGTTTCTTTAAACACTTTTCAGAAATTGGAAAATCTTCCTAATGGAATGAGGATACTGGGGAATCTCTGCAGCTGACTGAGCTGCTTGTTTCAGGAGGGAAGCCCTGCATTTTGAAGGGAGATTTTTTCCAACCACAGACCAAATGTAACAGGGACATGTTACACTGGGACCTCCCAGTCTTTCAAGCTGCTGTGGTTCACAGGAGGATGGCAAGTTCATCCTGAAGCATCAGAGAGGAGTGCATATGTATTCCCTTCACACATCCATTTGGATTTCTCCCATGATGTCTCAGAGTCTGAATAAACCAAGAGCATTTACAGGACATCAGGCTTTTTATTGCTGATTCTGCCTCTGACCTGTTGTGTGGACAGGGATGAAACACTTCTTGTCTGCTCACCTGTTGGAGAAGGAGTGACTTCCAGTGGGACCTGGCTTCCTGAATTATTGAAGTGTTTTGGAAAGTTTGACTGATGCTCTTTTCTTGCTGTCCTGGGGGCTGAGCAAACAACCAAGGCCAGGTTGGACAGGGCTTGGAGCACCCTGGTCTAGTGGGAGGCTCCCTACCCATGGTGTCAGGTTGGAACAAGATGATCTTTAAGGTCCCTTTCAACCCAAACCATCCCAGGAACTGGACTCCTGTCTGGCACGTGCCTGAGGCTTGCTGCTTCCTTCATGTAGAGGCAAACCAGGTAACTGGGATTTCCACAGCCTCAGCTGGAAGGCAGAGCTGAAGACCAAGCTTTTCTGCAGACCTGCTCAAACCTGCTGGTCAAAGAACACCAGTGGGATGAGTGACCCTTTGTGGTGGATGCAGATGTGCTGTGCAAAGCCCCTCATGCAGGCAGCACTGGGTGAAGCTCACAGAGCCTGCAGGGAGGCAGGAACAAGCTACAGTGGTGAAGGAATTATTGCTCCAGTGGGAGCCCTTTGTTGACAGCTCCTTGTAGAGCCTGTTGGCACATCCCTGAGAGCAAATCCCAGCCTCTGCCTCCCTGGGAGACCCTGATGTTTGAAGAGATGCAGAGGTCAGAAATAAAAGCTTAACACACATGGCTTGCACAGAACTGGGGGTGTCACCCAGTGAACCCCAGTGCCACCACTCACGATCACCAGCATGGAAAAGTTTCAACCTGACCTGCCTGGCATTTCACACCACATAGAACTGGGGAAATCCTTCATTGCCAACACTGCCATTCCCTTGGATCTTACACAGACACAGGATCAGGCACACAGCACATTTATCCAAGGACAAACAGTGTGGACTGATCTCCTCTCATGTCTCAAATTCTTTAATGCAGACATGAAAGCTGAAAACCATTCTGGCTGAATATAGACAGAGAAAGCCTTCCTGGAGAGCACACATGGCAGTACAGCAATATCTCCATGCACTGGAGAGCTCCTGAGATAGTGTTATTAGCCATTCCTATTGCAATTTTTAACTCATTTCACTTGGAGTCCCTCAGGAAATAATGAGAAGAAGAAATAGCCAGTTTTCACTTGTTATGAAAATGAAAATTTGATTTCATAGCTGCAGAGAGCAGAGCACAGGAATAGCCTCAATCTGTCTCAGTGAGCCCTTGCTGCTGGAGGGACAGTGTGTACAGTTAATTCTATGCTCCTGAAATGGGGGTTGGCTTTTAAAAACAGAGAAATTATAATTTTCAACAAGAGTACCACACTATCCACTCTGCTACCCTGCCTTGGATTGCTCTTGAATGCTGAGACACGTCCCAGTCAGAACCTGTCCCCTGCTGTTACAGAGTCTGGGGTGTGTTTTAGCAAAGCAGGTGGCATTGCCTACATGGAAGAGCCACCCTCAGACTACACAGGCAGGTCTGGTGATACTCATCTGCTGAAAACCAGGAGACAGATCCATGGGAGCAGCCAGATTTTCTTACAAACTCTCTGTGTGACACCACAGTCTCACTCTCAAGGCAAAGGCTGATCAGAGATTTCATTTTATCCTGACTGATACGGGGGGAACAAAGGGAGGAAACCATATGGGGTGGAAATTCTGCACTACACACCAGCATGAGGTAACTTCACAGCTACAGAATGTCACAAGTCAAAGGCTGCTACTGGATTTTCAAATGCTCCAGGCAACTGTTTAAGCATTAATAACATAGAAATTATGCAAATTACGACAAGGGCAATTAATCTCATGCATTAGGCCATAAATTGCATTGGTGACAAAAAGATGCTTCCTTTCCTCTGCATCCAGCACTGCAAAGTTGCCTGCAATGTTCACCTCTCCTCTGGAGCTGCAAACTTGGGCTGCAGCCTGATGGGACCTTTTATGGGTTATCCATGGGCTGGTGCAAGAACCCTGCAGCTGCTTTTTTGGAGGATCAGGTTAGGAGAGGTAGAACATGACCCCTGCAATGTTGCACGTTTATTTTTAAGTTTTTCAAGCACAACAAAAGCAAAAGATGCAAGAATTCCCCTAAGCCTGTCTTAGTTCCTGGCAACTCCACTTTCCAATGAAATCCCTAAACCCCAGAGACATAAGAAAAAATTACCAGGAGAAACACATCCCAAAGTCAAAACAATTCAGGCACAGAGCAGTCCTGTCTCCAGTGCTCCAGGCCAGACATTCATAGGGTGACCCTTTTGCCCCCTCCCAAAATTAGCACAGCCTCTCATAGAGGTCTGAGCCAAGCCAGGCTCAGCTGTGCTGAGCACTTCCTAACTGGGAACTCTTTCCTGGACCAATTCTCAGCACCTCTGGCAGGGACTGAGCTCAGAAACCCTCTGTTTCTCATTGTCTCTCAGAAGATTATCTTCACTATAGGATGGAGCATGCCCCAGCTGGGGAACAACAGACAATGATGACACAGCTTCCATGATGCTCTCCCCTGCAGAAGAGACTCGAGTGGAACTGGGATGTAGAGCTGAAATTTGGTCACTCATACAGCAGGCAGGGGATGCAGCTGAGGATTCCAGACCTGGAGTTCAGTTTGCAATCCACAGGATTGCCAGAAGTAACACCAAGCACCCCTCATAAGCCACTACCTGGGGTAGGAAGCAACCTCCAGCTTTAATGGGCATGCCAAGAAATGCAGACTCTGGGCAATCTACAGATGTGGGAGCTGCTTGGGCACTTGTGACAGAAGATATCAGTGCTGATACCTCACTAAAAAACTTCTCTAACGTGGAACAGATTGTTGCACCCATAAACATCAGCCTTGTGCTGCCTAACCCTGCTCACTTACAGCCCAAACCAGCTTTCAGGGCTGCTCACACAGGCCCAGGCTCCAGGGGTCCTGCAGACCTGCATTTTACTGCTGGAGAAAGGAGATGAGTTTATTTTTGCTGGTTACTGCGAGATCTCACAGGAGTGTAACAAGTGTCCTGGGGGAATGCCGAGCCTCCCAGCTCTCAGCCTCTTGCTTGTTCTTTAAAGACATTACACGGGGGTTGAGTTTTAGCCAAGCATGTGTGAGGAAATCTCCCTCTGCTGCCAGGCCAGGATGCTGCCTGGATCACAGATCCAAACATTCCCTTCTTCCAGCCTCAGACACTCACACCTTTGGATTCGCAGCCCACAGTAGTGCAGTGCTGAGGAAAGGGGCTCCGTGGCTGCACGCTGTGGGACAGCACTGTGCTCCCAGGAAAACAGCCCCGTGCTGCCAGGAGAACTGTGCCAGCACCTCCCTGGATCCAGGTCAGGCACACAGCCCAGCCCTGGGAGAGCTAGGCCAGCGCAGAAGGCTTTTCTCACAGCTAGCTGCAGCACTCAGCTCCAGATGTTTCCTCAGCACAGCACTCAGTGTTCAAAGATCTGCATCAGAATTTCATTTGGGGAGGAAGAAATTCTGCGAGAGCCATGGCAAATTCCTGAACAGATAAGGCATTCTGCTTCAGAGCTTGAAAAGGAGTCAGAGAGCAGGTCTCAGTCTGGGGAACAAAAAATCTCATCTCTGTGGGTGTTGGGTCCTTGATCCTGGACCGTGGTCCTACCAATGAAGGACCTTGAACTAAACAATTTGTGAAGCTGGGGAGAATGAAGGGGAGTACAAAAAGCAGCCAAAAGTAATATTATGCAGTGGGTTTGCAAGAAGGAACAGATACTGGAAACAAAATGAGACAGACAGATCTCATTCTTCTGACAGCCATTTGGAAACATCCATCCCCAGCCTTTGCTGAGGCCAAACCTTAGCTCAGGGAGGCTGCAAATCACCAGTGGGGCCTCCTGAAAACCTCCAACAGGGAATGAGAGAGAAGGAGACCAGATCTCAACAGAGAGGGGCCTGAGGAAATCATTGCTCAGTCACAGGAACTACAACAGCCCTTGGAACAACAGGACAGGCAGATTCAAACACAAATAGATGAAAGTTTTTTAAGCACTTACTCGAGAACCTCTCTTGCCAGGGGGTCCTGGTAAGCCCGGCAGACCTGGTGGGCCCTAGAAAAACAGAAATAGATATTAGTGATGGTTCTATAACAGGATAGTGCTCCTAACAGTGCTTCACAGAGACCCATAACACAGTCATTTGGAGAAGACCAGGGGAGAAGGGCCAACTACAGCACCACAGCCAAAATTTCCCTTCAACTTATGCTATTACTATAAAGGGATAAAAAACCACTCACAAAAACATCTGCAGGAGCACGTATTTCCATAGAGCAGAGACAGAGCATCCCCATCCTTCTGCTGCAGCCTGCATTCCCAGGATCACAGCTGTGTCTCCTGCTCCCCCTCTCCTGGATCTGTGCTGTACCATAGGGGTAACACAATTGTCTCTCAGCTTGGGATTTTCCTGCTCTGTGTTAGCACCTTGGCAGGGGAAGCACACTGTGTGTTCTAATCTCTATCAGCTGGACACGTGCAGCTCTTGGTATTGTAGGCTCCAACATGAGTTACAACATGATCTATGATTATGTGTAACCCCAGCACTTCATATTTTAGAGCAGCAGGTTATAAAATGTAATAAAATTGGTGTCAATGTTGGAAATTCTTAAATATGGTTCTGTAGCAAAGGAAAGGTCGAGTCATACATGTCAGAGTAGTGGGGGCTCCTGGAAGAGGGTAGGAAGAAAGTGAAGATATCAGGAGCCCAGCTGTGCACTGATCTGAAACAGGTTAGGAAAAAATACTTAACCAACGAGGTTTGAACTCCTTTGATTTTGTTCATCTATTTATTCTTTTTTTTTTTTTTTTTCAATGGGCTGGAGAATTCAGATTTCTGGAGAGCCATCTGCAACTCCTCGTAACTCCTCAAAACTTCTTTTCCCCCAAGCCAAACATGTCTGACAAGAATAACTGTTAATTAAAGTGTCTCCCAGAGGATTTATATTCTGGTAGCTTGCTACAAAAGACAAGTTTCCACTGCATTCAGTGGGGAGACACATCCAGAGCAGCCGACTGAAGGGTGTTTGGAAGGCAGCCTGAGCTCTCTGACAGCGTGGCAGGAGGGACAGCAGGTCCCAGGAGCAACATTCCACAGGGATGAAGGTGCAGTGCATGGAGCAGGTGCAGGATGAGCCCCATGGCCACATCCTGGCCTTGCTCCCTTCCCACTGGGTCACCCCTGTGGGATCTCCTCCCTGCACGAAGCCACTGCCAGGCTGGCCCTGCTGCTCAGGCTGGGACTGCCCGTGAGCAGGAGCAGAAAAGCTCCCAGGAGTCATCAAGGGCATGATTCAGTAGGAAAAAATCGACCCAGGAGATTCCTACCCTAAATCTCATGCCCAGGGAAAGCTCTTGGAAAGAGAAAACTTGCCTGAACCATACAGGTAACCTGTATGGATAAATACTCCCCTGATAATACCAACCCTCCCACGTGTAAACAGCACATTAAGTTGTACACAAGTGATCTGTTTCAAGAGCCAAACTTGGCTCTTAAAGTAGGAAAAAAAAAGTCAAGGAAGGCATAAGCAAAGCCCAGTGTCCTCCGTGCTGTTAATTTATCAGCACAACAAATAAATCGTTTTTATCCCTGTAGTAAAGATAACAAGAAAAGGCTTGTTTTAAAAGAGCCTACACAGCACAGAACAGCGAATGTCCCTCAGTGTGACACACAGGGATGGGTTTCTGTCACCATAGGAGCCACTGCTGCTGCCCAGCCCTGCCTGCCCTGGAGATGTCCAGTCTCCATAGCGTGGGACACTTTATGTGACCCCTCTGCCAGCTGCTTATTGCTGGCGAGCACAGTATTACTGGTCTTTGTATTAACAACCCTCATTGATACAGCTGACCCTCATTTTAGCAATATCCCAGTGTTTTAACCTGCCATTGTGCCAGCTCAGGGCCCCGTGCATAATGCAATTATACAGCTGTGCAAATAGACACGTAATTGTAGGGGTTTTTTAAGCCTCGTGTACAATTGTGCACCAGAATCCCAGCTTTTATTAAAAATATCCCCCTGCCCTTTTGGTTGGGATGATAACTATCAAACCATGAATCCAGTGCAACTGAGGCAGCAACAGTTTTAGAGTTTATCAGAGATTAATCCAAGCCCTTAATCTCTCCTCCACCAAAACCCATCCCCAGTCACACCCTTAGGAGAAGTAAAAGAGGAGGTGCAACAGTCTGAGCATGGCGTTCTCCATGTACCAGCATTGAGGGGACCTTTTCCACCTTCCTGTTAACAGCAGCTGCAGTTGTACTTGGCTGCTTGAGCAAAAACCTTCACCAAAACCGTGGGCTGCTCAGAACAGACTGAAGGTAACACAAAAATAAGGTGAGAGTTAATACTGACACTGGAGTGAGAATACAGAGTTGAGAGAAAGGCTTCTAGCTGGAAAAGCGTGGAGCAGTACAGAATTCAGGAGTCCCCACCACTGTGCTTTGATTTGTCATCCCTTCAGACTTATTTTTTCCTTTCTTGGGGAGTAAGAGGGATAAGGTGGCAGTGGGATGACTGGCTAGAAGGTGCCAGCCACTACAGTAACTGCAGAAGGTAAGAATGTGACCACTTTTAAATTTGAAGCCAGGTGAGGTGGAAGAGAACCAGGGCAGTGGATGGACACGGGTAGAGGTGAGAAGTGACACACAGTGAGGCCACTTTGTGCTTCTCACATTCCTCATTCCTTGGTAGCTGGGTTGGATGGGATGAGGACTGTGCTTTCCTAGTGACCCATTTCCCTCTGCCTCCCTCACCCAGCCCATGTTCTCCAACAAGAGCCCCATGTCCCACAGCTGGCTTTGCCAGGGTGAGCAGCTCTGAGATACACTCAAGGAAAACGTGCATCCAGAGAGGCAGCCAGAGGAGAAAGGGCCTGGATCAGGGCCCAGCTACTCACAAATGATGGATGGATGCAGCCCTGCCCCAGGAGCAGGGCTCCACAGGGAGAGCAGGAGATGTCCATCAGACCCACAGCCTGCTTGGGGGTGATGCCCACACAGCCCCTGCCCTCACCAGAGACCCCCCCCAACTCAGATCACACACAGCCTGCAGGGACCTCTCCACTGTCCCTTTAGGGCATCCCTGGGGAATTTCAGCAGCATCAGAGGGGAGTGCTCCAAGGAGCAGGAAGATTTCCTGCTGCTGGCAGCGGGATGAGGATATCAGTGCTCTGCCCCTGCCCTCCCATCAGCAGAGCTGAGGCCTCCTGTGGTGAGCTACTGCTCCTGGCACTGCGGCTCTCGTCTCTCTGGCTCCTTGCCTGCTCCTTCTGCAAACTGATGGCAGAGAACACCCACCCTGTTATCACACAAAGCAAGAGCAGAGATCAAGGAGAAACTCAGCAGCAGCAGATACTCTCTCTCTTCTCAAGCCAAACAGCTGAGCTGTTAGCCAGCCTGAACAGTTCCTGAAGCAGCTCATGGCAGCCACAAGAAAGTTTAACCCTTCTCAGTTTCCCACGGTAGCATTAGCAACGATGGCCGACCCAACCAAATGATTACAGGATTTATTCTAAGCTGCTGCTGGGAAACTTCCTGGTGCAAAAGGGACCTTTTTTAAATCTTAGCTCTCTGAGCTTCAAATTGCAAACGGAAAATTAAACTAACTTGTCTGAAAGGAAAATACATCAGACCCTGAGGATAAGGGAAATCTTGCCATTTCCTCTCGCTGCTAATTTATACCTCTGCCTCTCCCACACTGTGACCCCCCTTGCACTTCTCCCCCTGCCCACAGCAGTGCTGCAGGGAGCAAGGTGCCCTCCAAACTCAGCAAGGCCAAACCTGCTGTGGAAGGCTTGAATTAAAGCACACTGAGTACAGGAATTGGTGCTGGAAATTGGGAAATGACTCCTGAATCAACTTGCTCAGATAGCAAAGGACTCTAGTAATCATTTCCCCAGGGGCAAGTACTCAGCCTGGCAGCAAAGAGCTGAGATTTCCCAGGAAAATATTAAGCTACATTCTAGTGCAAACTGACAGATGGACATATTTACTTCAGGGTCTTCTCAATGTATTTCTGCCCAGCCACTAGTGGCACAATTCTCCTGTGTCCCAGAAAAGTCTGTTTCAGAGGTGCAAAACTCTCAAGCCCCCGAGAAGAGAGAACATTCTTCTTTCTCAGCTGCTATAACGCCTGTGGTAAAAGTCGACTTAAAAAGGAGTTCAGAAAACACCCCAAAAGCTTCTCCCCACACTGGCACTGTGTTCTGAGCAGTGAGTGACATTCCCCCTGCAGAGAAAGGACCTGAACTCTTTTCTTCCAAGAAAAGAAATCATCCTACAGGAAAAATGGCCACTGCCACAAATCTACCCTTTAGCCTCCTATGTCTGGGAAGCACCAGCAAGGAAGGACTGAACAGCTACGGGGACACCACTGGAATTCCAAATTCCTTGCTTAGGAGAATAGAAGAGGAGGAGAAAAAAATCCTCATCTTCAACAGCCTGCCAACCTTTCCTCACCTTCCCTCCATTGCCAGGCACTGCACAGCTTCAAAAACTGCCTGAAACAAAGTTAGAATTTTAGGGGGGGGAAAATCCCCAACACTTTGGTTAGTTTCTTCTCCAAGGCAGGCTTATCATATTAAAATTTGGACACGTCTGGGTTTCAACCAGTCTCAAAACAAAAAGCCCTCATAATTCTGGCAGGAGCGGAGCTGCTGGTGGAGGGCCAGCCTTGTAACACAATTTCCTCACTAGGCACAGATGTCTGTTCTGGGTCTGTCCAACACCTATCACACAGAGGTCCTTGTCCACAACTGGGTTCCTCACAGAGTAGCAGCACAATACACAACGAAATACGAGTGTTCCAGCTTGATGAAAGCCACTTTTCTACAGAGACATTTCAGGAACAGGCTCTGCAGGGGGGGGCTTTGGACACTGGAGCAAGCCCAGACCTTGGAAAGCAGCCTGAAAGGCTGGGAAGAAATAGAGGGATCACCTACTCTACTACTCACATTCTATTTTTAAAAATTTATAAAAATACTTGTGTGTATTTGTACAATCCTAGATCTTTTGCAGCACAGTTATCTCAAACACACTATCAACTATCTCTCTTCAAAATTACCTTTATTTTACACAAATAGACCTCTCTGATGCTTGGTCATTTGCCTGCAAGATTTCCCTTCAGGGATATTTCTGGTTAAATAACCAAAAAAATTTGATCCAATTATATGAGCAAGGAAAAAACTTCCCCCATGCATTACACAAAGCATTCAGTCTCCCTTTTTTTTTATTGTTAATATGACTCATTCATTAGCAGATATTCAAACACATTGTGTGTTCCTTAATTTATCATGGATTGGCAGCTCAAATATCCTTTTCTGCTGTGAGGAGGACTGGAAATAGGCACTTCATACATTTTATCGGCGTTTCCAGCCACCTCTCTTCCCTGCCCACTGATTGAATTGGCTGGGATTGCTTCTTTAGGGAAGGAGCTGTGCTCCAAGACAAACTGCTCGTGCACAGGATGGCAGCTGGAGCAGTCTAGACTGGGGACAGGCTTGGAAACACATGTGCCTTGCAGAGAGGGAGGGGAGGGAGCTGCCTGCCAGGCACCAGCACTGCTCCGACCTGGGGCCCTGGCCCTGGCTGGAACTGAGGGCTGCAAGCCCCCCCTGTCCTCTGACTGGGAGATTGGGGGTGTCCCTGAAACACATTCCCTGTTCCTCTGGCGTTACTCAGTGCTTCCTCAGGGATCCCAGCCTGCACATTGAGCATAAGGGGTGGTTTTCTTGCTCTAAAAATAACCCTTAGACTTGTCAAGAGGCTTGGCTGTAGGGACCAAAAAGCTGTGGAATTGCAGCTCTGTATCAGAGGAGAAAGGTCTGACTGAGGGTACACTGTGCTAGACCTCAGCCATGCCAGGGCAAGGGGTTAGCACAGCTTTACCTGGCAATTGGTGCTGGTGGGCAGGGGAGAGGCTAGAATAGCCCCCCAAATCTCCCTGCCAAACCTGCTGCTGGTCTAGACAAGCAAATGACACTGGAGGATTCCAATACCCATCACAACACAGCCTTAGTTCAAGAGGTTGACATGCTCACAACAGATTCTGGTTTTCAGCATGCATTTTTCTTTTGAGGGGGGTTTTAGGCTACTTCCAGCCATGTGCTGGGGTCACACCAAGGGCCTGGAGCTCTGGAGCAAGGCTGGCTGAGGTGCTTTGGGCAGTGGGGATGATTCAGAGGGACTTTTGCCAGCTGCTGAGTCAGTGCTGCCTTACCGACTTCGCACGATATCTGGGTGTTCCTTTTGTTATTTCCCCCCTCCAAAAAAAACCATAGAGCTGAGATCCCAAATGCTTGTGGTTATTAACAGCTCCCAAGAGGTTTTTCTTTTTTAAGAATGTATTGCCCTCCCTCCTCTAGCTGCTCAGCAAACCCAACACTCCTCAAGAATTAATGCTCTGCCATGAGTTGCATTTGGGATGCAGCATCTCCTTTTCCTTTTGCACAGCATCCAGTCCTTCAGGACAGATTAATACATGGAGGGTGCTGAATTTTATTCCTAAATAAATCCTTTCCGTCCTTTGCTCACACTCCTCTAACCACTGAACCCTTCCTCTATTGTTGGACGGGCCCTTTCTGCACAGCTAAGATTATTCCATTGGTTATTTTAGTAGAATTCACAAAGCCCCAACTGCAGGCACCACAGAGTCTGAGTCACCCCTGCCTCACACCATGGGTGCCATTGGGATGATCAGGAAGAACAACAGCCCTTTCTCTCTAGGTGGAAGGGTTCTGTGGCTGCCAGTCTGTCCAGAAATCCCAGCCAAGGTGGCCCCAATCCTTGCTGAACAGGCAGAAGGCAGATCCCCCCCCACACACCTCCCTGCCCAGCATGACAATCTTCTTGAAGAGACCTTGTCAGCAACTGGGAAAACTAATTAATCACCTTATCATTCCCTCGGTGTGCCAGACAGCAGATGACATTCCCAGCCCACAGCCTGCCCTGGCCAGGCTGGGATATCACTGACCTCACCAGAAACGCCGGCCCGGCAGCACGAGCACGGCGCCAGGTAATTACTCAAGCACAGAACATTTATCAGCACTTGCACTGAAACACTGAAACACGCTCATCTGGCCATGGGCATGCTGCATTAATTTCTCAACATGTCATCCCCATTCCGGTCTTCTCTCCTCTTTCCCTTCCCACGTCAGAGACGTCCAAGGCAGCGTGGTACAGAGATCTCCGAGTGAGTCACAGGAGCCGTGCAGCACCGTGTGGCAGCCAGCTCCAGCCAAGCCATAACCTTTCCCTTCCCAAGCCCTGATTTTGTTTCCAGCAGTCAAAGAGAATAAGGCCAGACAGAGCCTCAGAAAGTTCTCCCTTCCCTCGGTTCAGGACTCCAGTTGTTCTCAGACAGGATGGAAAAATCCTGCCATCTCTTCCCTCAGCCCTCCACAGCCTGAATCCATTTCTTTGCTATGATTCACAAGACTGAGAGGGATTTTCCACTCCAGTTCAATAATAAGCTCTTTACATCGCAGGGGCTTAGAGCTCGGTCACCCTCATGACACTTGAAGAGCAAGAAGGTGGCAGAGGTCAGATTTTGGTGGGTTTGGAGCAAGCACTCAGCTTCACCCCTTAAAGCTAAGTGATGTTTTAAGGGAAATGCACAACTGCTGAATTTCTCCTCTTGGAAATATGCCTGAAATGACTCTCCACAAAACACAGAAGCCTGCCCAAAGATCAGATTGCTGGAGCTTTTTCTGTCTACTCAGGGATTTAGCAAAACTTCTCTAAGCACCCAGACTCCATCAGGGATGGGTGCCTGTAGCCCACACTCAACCCCTGCCCAGGCATCACCTTCACCTCTCCCAGGGGCAGGAGCCTGGGAACAAAACACCACCCTGGGTGACTCCATACCCAAAGAACAGGGAGAGAAATCACCACCCAGCTTTGAAATGGGACAGGAGGAAGCACAAACTACTAAGCTCCTACTGAGGACTGTGGGAGACCCAACCATGCCACTTTAGGTGTTACTTGCACCAAGGAGCAGCTCTGCAGAGACAAGTGCTGGTCATTCCTTACACCAGCCTCAGTATTTCCATTGTAAACTCTTCTTTCACTATTTGAAGGAGTCAGCTGTAAAAATTCCCTCTAGGCTGGGTCTTGGCAATCAAAGGCTCTGTCTGGGAGAAACTTATTTTACATGTACAACCTCTCTCTCCTACTGACAGTTTGGGTTGGAACACCAAATCCCCCTAAAAGTTGGCCAGTTTAAAGATCATGTTTGCATTCTCAAATTTGAAAAAAAAGAACAGCCAGCAGATAATTAGTGGGGCCTGAGTGTTTTTAGCATTACAAAACGTGTGTATGCTTTTACAATGGCCAATATATACAACCTGAAAGGGGTTATTTTTTATGAGGAATGCAGTAGTTAAATTTATAAAGGAAACTTTTTGCATGTTTTAAGTGCAGGCTATGAGAAATAAAAAACAGAAAGAAACACCCAAGTAAAACTTATACCATAAAAACAGATGAGACTTTGTTTAAAAAAATAAATCCTGAAGCCATCTCCACACTTGCTGGAACAGGCACTTTTCTAGATTTGTGAATATCTGATACAAAACAAATTAATGACAAGTGCCAAGAAACAGTTAACTTGAGGCATATTTTTAAGGCATCTGGGTTTTTTATGGAAGATGACCATAGATAAACCAAAGATGGGGAAGATAGCCCCAACTTGGCCATTAAAATTTTAGCCAGCAATTTAAGGAAAAGCAAGTGGGATTTTTTTTTTTCTTTTTTAAAATCCAACATTAAGCAGCAATTTTAACCACAAATGTTTCATGGCATCCACCATCACTGACCACTCAGGTTCAAACTGAGATTTAGGCTAAAACTGTGATGATCAGGAATGCAGCAGTGCTTGGCTGCCACACTTGGATAAGCTTCACAGAAACCCTTGGAGGCCGTGGTGTGCCAGCCCTTGGGCCGAGCTGTGACTGGGAATAGCCACCAGGAAGAGCCTGAACATACCTGAGGTCCTCTCTCTCCTTTCATTCCTGGATATCCCAGTAAGAATGGAAACGGAGTGGGTCCCAAGGGGCCAAAGATCTGATAGCCATCAGTGGCAGCCGGGGTTGTGAGGTTGAAGGGCTGTGCCCTGGCTCTGGAGCTGGGCCGGGCAGACCCCAGGGGTGGCTTGGTGTTCACCAGAGGGATGAGACTGGGATCCACTCTCCGGGTGGGGGGCGGCAGGTGCTTCTTTGGGACGGGCCCATGGTTTGTGTTCTGCTGGGTTGGCTTTAGGGTGACAAGGTGGACGCTGCTCGTTGTGTTATCAGGCACCCTCCTCACTGGCTTTACAGTACTGGGCGCTTCGGGGGGCTCAGCAGTTGGTTTTTGGTTGATGATCTTTTTGGTCTCTTGCTTGGACTCCTTCCTGCTGGCCGTGCCCGGGCTCTGGCTCGTTGGTGGGGCCCTTTTGGCAGTGGGAAGGGGAGTTTTCTCCCTGCGTGTGCTGGGAGTGGGCTGAGACACCCTGGGGGTTGTCCCCGTGCCCCGAGGGGATGGGGTGGGTACCTGTGATCTGGTACTTGACGGAACAGGTGGGGCCACTGTGACCTGGGTGCCTTTGGTAGTCAGTCTCGGCCGTGATGGTGGGGTTGACAGCAATGTGAGGGTTGTTACGCCTGAACCCCTCGTCTTGAGGGGTGCAGTGACCCTGCCAAACTCCAAGGCTGGGGCAGCAGTGGTCAGGTTTCTCAGACCCTGCAGCGAGGGCTCCGTACGCTGTGGGGTACTGGGGGAGGCACTGGGATCCCTGGGCAGGAGGGGGATGAGTGGGGGCAAGTTTGGCCGGTAGGTATCTGCTTGCCTGCACTGTTTTTTCAGGTATTTACAGTAATGATGAGCTGCCTTGGCGGAAGGATAAATATCAAACTGGCAGATGGCTCCTTCAAACTGCACGGAGTGCTGGCTTAGCTTCCCAAAGAGGAAAGAGCCGTGTGGATCCAACGCCTCGTCCTTTTTAAAATGCAAATCCGCATGTACTCTGCGCTTCCCACAAGAAGTAAATAAAGTGACTGTCTGGCCACGAATGTTGATGGCCATGTTGTGCCACTGGCCATCGTGGACATTGTAATCAAAATATACAGAGCGCTTGTGGCCCACATACACGATGATCTTCCCAGGCACAAACTGGACCCCCAGCTGCAGTTTTTTCTTTTTGCTCCTGACAGCAAAGAGAAAAGCGTTGTTGATGCGGTGGGAGCAGAGGCTCAGCACCAGGAGCAGGTCAGAGCTGGAGCCTGCGGGGAGGAGGGTGCTGAGCGGTGCTTCGACACGGGCTCGCTGAGTGAAGATGACCCCTGATTTGAAAGGAATGACTCCTTGAGGAACTGGCCGTGAGGAGGACCATCCACTCGATGGCCTTTTCCCTGACAGGCCCAGTCTTTGAAGAACATCCACATCTGAAAGGGAAGCACAAAGATTATGTGAGGTGCTGGTCAACCCAAGGGCTGGATGGGTGTGGAGGGAGGTCAAACCAACCCATGCCCAAAGGCAGCAGGACACAGGAAATCCCAACTCACTTATCTAATCCCACCCTCTCAAATATACATTCCCATAACCAGCATGGAGAACTCACAGCTCTTCTCACATCCTGTGAGGAGCAAGTGCATGCTCAACGTGATTACCAGCAATTGCCAAAATGCTTCAGCTCCATGATGCATCTGGTGAGTTCTCCTGTGCCACCAGGGACCAGCTCAGATGTTCTGGAGGGAGCTGACCTCACTACAAGGAAATTTCCCACCAAGCACCACTAGTCCTCTTCCTGGGATTTAATTCTGAGTACTGACCACACAACTGGAAAGGAATTCGAACAACAGATTGAGCTGGGATTGCAAAATTTTATATCCCCAGAGGGCGAGTAACAAAACTTCCAAAGGGAGCAAAAGCCTTGTATTTGTCTCTCTCCAAGCTAGTAAGCAGCAGCTTTTGATCTTTGGAGAGTTTAGGGAAGTGCAGGTGCCTCCCAGCATGAAAAAGTTGCACCTAGATTTCAGAGAACTGCTCAAGGTTCTCAACAGCAGTACGTTTTTTCCCAGCAGATCATCTTACAGCATTAAATTATTTTAATAGGTTGGAACAAGACTTGGTTTGTGAAGAGCTCAAAAATTGGTTATGGCTGCCACTGAGTTGTGGAGGTAAGATTTGCCTCCTGTCAAATGTCACCTAGGAGCCTTGCTCAAGACAGGAGGAGAGGGATTGATGCCCAGAGGACTTTTCTCCCCCAACTCCAGGAGGAATTTGCAATGGACAGACAAGCAGAACCCCCCTGCTTTCTGCCCCCGAGGTCTATCAGGAGTCACTCACAGCTCAGATTAGCAGGCAACAGTAACACAAACTGGGGCCAGCTGGCAGCAGCCTCAGCTGAATTACTTAACTGGAGAAGGTGCTGAGGTCTACGTGAGCAAAGCTGCAAAGGTAAACGTGCCCAGACCTGAAAAAGGTCCTATGTTGAGCAGCTAAAGGAGCTCAGCCCAGAGGAAAAGGAGGCTCAGGAGAGAATTTCTCACTCTCTACGACTCCCTGACAGGAGGTTGTAGCCAGGTGGGGGTCAGGTTGTACTCCCAAGTAACAAGAAATGGGATGAGAGGAAAAGCCCTGAAGTTCTGCTGGGGTGGGGGGAAGGAGGTGTTAGAAGGAAGAGTAGGAAAGGCTTCTTCACCAAAAGGTAGTAAAGCATTGGAACAAGCTGCCCAGTGAAGTGGTGGAGTCACCATCCGTGGAAGTGTTCAAAAGGCATTAGATGTGACACGTGGAGACATCTCATGGTTTATTGGTGGGCTTGGCAGTCCTGGGTTAACAGCTGGATTTGATGACTGTAATGTTTTTCCAACCCAAATGATCCTGTGGAGGTGTTCATGGTCCCTGTGACACTAGCACTGTTGACAGTTAGCTAGGATTACTGCACTTCCTCCCTTCTTCCAACCCAAATGCAATCCCCATCACTTCTGGACCAGGCAAATCTCCCATTTCAGTGCCTTTGGGGCAGCCAGTCAGGGCTGTACAACCCAAATGCTCACACTGCAAGGCAAGAATTTAACACTCAGAAAGGTGGTGGTGCCAACCTTGGCTAACACCATGGGATTGCAACTTTCCTAGATTAAAAGTAAATCAAAACCTAGCTGCTTTTCTAAAGGGGACTTGGTATTCAGCTGCTTTCACCTTTAACTATTAAACATTCTGCACAGAACACAATATTTGGAGAACTGAAAGAGCCCTTTGGTGTTGGCCAGAAGTGTTGCAGACTCAAACAGTCTGAGACCTGTAATGCTGCTGGCCAGGAAGGGAGAAGAATGATGAGAAAACTTCTGTTCCTTGACTTTGGCAAAAACCTCGTCCATTCTTGTATGTAAGAACAAGTCAATCAGTGTTTACTTTGCCTGTGTTTAGCTTTATTCCCATCTTCCTTTTCTAAAGCAGCTTGACTAATTTTCTAGCAGACACTACCCCGGAGAAGGTGCATCAGATGTAGGAAAGGATGGAAACCTGCCCACTCTGTGCAGAGGGGTAATTTACTGCACAGCATGTTCAAGTGTTAACAACAGAATTTCTCCCATACTCTGAAATCCTCGGTCCCCCACTGTTTTTATTCCATATTGTCCAAAAGGTCTCTCAGTGTAGCCTTCCCCTCTCTGCACTGAACAGAGGATTCATGGCAGTGTCTTCATTCTGGATAATCTCCAGAGCCCATGAAACAGCAAAGGCCAAAGCCTGGCTTTAGTGAAGTGGGACCCTTGCCATAGACTTCAAAGGCATCAGGATTTATCCCTAAGGAAATAAATTTACCACTTAAGCAAGCAGCTAGTCTCCAGCTTCCAATTTCTATGTGTATTTTTAGGTTCTCCCTCAGAGGCAGACAGGGGTTGTCTCTGCTAGAGATGCTGCACACTCGAGGAGTTATTTATTTGCTAGCTGCTCTGCAAAGACCTAAGGATGTCTCCCTGCTCAGAGATGCCACTGCTGTTTGCAATCCCAATCCAAGTGCCTCGTTAGCAACGGCATCCAGGAGTGCTTAAGGGAAAAAAGCACAACCCAAACACTCCTCTCCCTCAAACCCCGCTAAGGTGGAGCCAAACTCTGGATGCCTACGCAAAATCTGATTAAAGTCCTCATGCAGGACACGTATGTGGACTTTCCAGCACTAGGGCCAGGCACAGAGCTCAGGGCTCCTGTGCACCCAGCCCATCTCCTCTCCATCCCATCCAGCTGTCCCAGGCTGTTGGGGCACATCTCCTGGGATACAGGATGTCAGCAACTAATGTAAAATGCAAGGTAATTCTGACTTCCTGAAGCAGCTCCAAGTTCAGCAGAGGATTTTTTTCCCCTTCAAAATTTTTCCTCTGTGGATTTTTCCATCAAAACACATTATTTAAAAAGAACATTCACTTAGAGCTGCCTGATCCCAGGTGCCTCAAAGCTAGAAACAACACTCCTGTAGCAACATTTGAGCAACAGGGAAAAACTCTTCTATTGGACTCTGCATGAAGTGAGATACACAGGGATTCCTGAACAATTACATGATCACCTCTGAAAAAGGGGAAAAAATATTTTATTGTTCTCCTTCCCATCCCTTTCTTTCCCTCCCCCCTTCCCCACACAAAAAGCTGTATAAGAAAAAGAAGCCAAAAGACATGAGAGGAATAACTTGCAGCTTCCCAGATTCCAAGAGCCAAGATGTGATGCCCACAGCTAAATCTGGGTTGAATAAGCACAGCAGCTCCAAAAGTTACTGCCCAGACCCTTAGTCAGCGCACAGCAAATGAACTCACCTCACAATCTTCTGGACTTGTAACACTTATGGAAAGATCATCCTCTGTGTTCCCTGATTTTCCACCATACAGGAAGACTCCTAATCCTTAGAGTAACAGCCACGGTGTTTTCAAAAGCCCACAGCATTGGCTTAATTTTACCCTCACACTGCCCTGTGAACAAGTTCTTCCTGCTTCTGAATCTCATGTTTGAAAATCCTTGGTGATAACACAGCCTCAAGTCACCAGTGTTTTCTTACAGCCTTTACTTCCTTGGAAGGTTTTATTTTCCAGAAACGCTCTCTCTCATTGTGTGGAAACCAGGAAAGTTTTAAAATATTCTTTTATCACAAAGAAAGTATCTCAGAGAGGAGTTATTGACTGCACCAAGGTAAACACAATGAGAGTGAAATTAAAGAGACTGCTTTAGATTGATGGTAACAAAAGACATGGCCCCATCCCATAATTTTCAGGAGTAAAATGATGGATAGAGGTGAATCTAAACAGCATATTATAATCTACTTGAAAAGCGAGATGCCAAGACACAGTATTTGTTCTGCCTCTTTATGAGCTGACATAAAACTTGCTCTGAAAACTGCTTGACTAAGTAATTCAGCCAGATGTTCACCTCCTTTGCATGGAGGCAGAATTTGGAAAATATTACATTTTTCAAAATTGCTGATGGCAGGGATCTATTCTCCCCCCCCCCGTAAAAAGTGGTCCATGGGCTGGCTGACAACTGAGTGTTGACCAAATTTCTATTTTTCCTTCATGTTTTAGAGACTGAGAGGAGAGCCCTGGAGCCTGCTAGTCCATTTAGTGTTGTCTGCTGACGGCAGGGGAAGCTGCTCACTTCCAGCAAACACCCCTGTAAAGCATCCATGTGGGAAAGGTGCTGCTATTTTAAGAGGAGAAGGCTCCTTTACAAACAGATATTGCAGAGACACTCAGCACCCACTGTCAGCTGTTAAAGATGATTTTTTTGGTGTGTATGTTTTTGTTGACCTTGAAGCTTTCCATCTCCTTTTTTTGGGTCCCTGATTATTGCACCTCAGCCCAGCCCTGTCCCTGGCAGCACCAGGGGGTGATGCCTGAAGAGGAGGTGGAAGGACAGGCTGAAGGTGTCACTCCTCTACAGAATATTCCCTTACAGCACAGGGATTGAACCAGATGTAGCCATTCCATTATCAACCAACCCCATGGGATTTTTCTCCCTTAAATTTACTTTTACCTAATGCATTAGTTTGACTAGCTCTGCGGAAATGAGCTGCCTGGCTTTGGGGTTAGACTAATTGGAAGGTATTTTGTCTTTGTGAATATTAGATTTTAAGAAGAAAAAGCTTGGGAAAACTCTCTTATTTTTGTTTTGTTTGAGTACAAGTAATAATGTGGCCCAGCCCTTCGTGCAGCTGGACCAGGCCAGGTGAGCTTTGCTGTGGGGCAAACAATAACCAACTAAAAATCCCAAATTTTGTCTTTTTATATTAAAGTAAAAAAGTGAATAGTTAGTAAAAAAAAAGGTGTTTTAAAAATTTCATTTTAATTCTTGTTCTTAATTCTAGTTATTTTTTTTTAAGTATTAGATAATAAAGTTTTTATTACTTTCAAATTGAAGCCTACTTTACTCTTAATTGAAAAATTTCAAATTAACAAACTAAAACTATTGCACAAATTAGTATTTCTGCCTAATTTCAAACTAAAACCCCAACACCTTTAGAAGTCACATTATTTCTGTATGTGTGACATCCCCTGTGCTGGCAGGGGCATGCCTGGGGTGCACCAAAGGAAAAATCCATCTGCCAGAGGCATTTAATTCCATAAAGCCCCAGTCTCAAGGGGCAGTTTCTAAAAGAAGTTAAGTGCTGGCAAGAGCAGGTGGATGCCAGTGACATTTTAGACACAAAATGCTTCACTCCCACCAGTTCCACCAGACAGACAGACTGAAAATCCTGTGGGACACGTAATCACCTGTACAAAACCTGGTTCTTTTTCCAGCTGTTAACTGCACCATCTATATCCTCTGTACTGCAACCATAAATGCACTGGGCTCAGATATTGATTGTTAAGTTATAATCCTACACTGGTACCAAAGCACTTGGCTTTTGCTTTTGTTGAGAGAGAAGAGAGAGAGAAGAAGAGAGAAGAAGAGAGAAGAAGAGAGAAGAAGAGAGAAGAAGAGAGAAGAAGAGAGAAGAAGAGAGAAGAAGAGAGAAGAAGAGAGAAGAAGAGAGAAGAAGAGAGAAGAAGAGAGAAGAAGAGAGAAGAAGAGAGAAGAAGAGAGAAGAAGAGAGAAGAAGAGAGAAGAAGAGAGAAGAAGAGAGAAGAAGAGAGAAGAAGAGAGAAGAAGAGAGAAGAAGAGAGAAGAAGAGAGAGAAGAAGAGAGAAGAAGAGAGAGAAGAAGAGAGAGAAGAAGAGAGAGAAGAAGAGAGAGAAGAAGAGAGAGAAGAAGAGAGAAGAAGAGAAGAAGAGAGAGAAGAGAGAGAAGAGAAAAAAAAAGCACATAATTTACCTTCAGAATTTCCCTGTGTGAATCCCAGGAACCAGGTAAAACACAATATAGTCCAGAGAAAGCAGAATCCCCTAAAATTGGAAGACAAGAAAAGAAATAATGCATTTCTACAACAGCAGTAACAAAACCAATTCCATTGTTAAAGGTCTTCTCCTTGATCCCAAGTCTAGCAAAGGCAGTGACATCATGACTCCAGGAAGCAGATTCAGGCTGAGACCTTATTTTTCTGCTTCAAAGTCACCTAAAAGCCCACTGAACTTAGTGCAAGGTTTTCCCAATAGTGTTAGGGGCCTTGAACAACGACCAGCCCAGTGTTCTGGGAGGCAGGGTCATCACTGCTGGGTCATCACTGCCTTTGCTACTGCTGCTCTTTGGCACTCACCCCACCTGGGACAGACCACCAGAAATGCAAGAGAATGGAGAAATCATTCAAAGCTGGGAGGCCTAGAGCCCTGCCAGGAGTGCACGTGCAGGGCTGTGGGGACATGGGTAGGAAATGGGCTGACACTCAGTGCCCTGTCACCTCAGCAAACAAATCCTGAGTCCTAGTGCTTCACTGTGTGCCTAACAACATCCCGAGCATGCAAAATCTTACCTGGATCTGTTCCTCATTTCACAACCAGATGCAAAGATGGGAACAGCTTCTAACCCCTCAGCACCCTGTGCTGAGCCACTGAGAACCTTCTCACAAGCCTGGGATGGCAGGAAAGTTTAGGAAGTGGGAGATCCACAGCCTTCCACCCCTGTGCTCTCACAGACCCTTTCATGCCTGAGAGGGAATTTGACAAACCTCTCTGTTAGCTCAGCTTTAAGCCTTCAAGTGCTGTTGAAAACAGCAGCTCGGGGAAAAAACCTTTTACCAGAAAGGAAGGTAAAAGCCCTCTTCTCCCCATCAGCTTCCTTGATTTGTAGCCAGCTAAAGAACACGGGAAACTCCTTGGTTAGGCTCACTTAGAGCTGTCAGTGGAAAGTTTGAAGATTGAATTCCCTCATCTTCTTGAGAGGATATTTAACAGCTTCATCAGCAAAGGCTGCTGAAGAACAGACAGAAATGTAAACTGCACAAAGTCCTCAGGCAGGAGACAGCAGTGTGGGACATCCACAGGTTGTTCATCACTCCAGCCCAGCCAGTGTGAGCATGGGCTGTGCAAAGCCATGCCAAAGTGCAGCTTGCTCATCTCTCCACATCTGACACACAAGTCATGTATCAAACCACTCTTCTCCTGCCATCAAGCCTCAGCTTTAGCCCAAGAAAGCATCCTCTGAGACAATGTATTACCCAGGGCCAATCCCCACTCAGTGCAGGAGACCCTTTCCCACAGCTAAAACAAAGCCACAGTGATTTACATCAGTGGGGAAACCTGGCTTTGAACGTAAAAATCCATCCAGGAATCCAGCCACTAACTAATATTTTAAGGCTTGAAGAGATAAAATACTGGAGCAATCCCACATCAACTGGGAAGCAAATGAGCTGAAGCAATCCACTCCTCTTTTGCTGTTTCCATCACCCTGACACTGGGCTGCTCATTTCAGGAGCTCTGGCACTGCTTTCATTTATGAAAGAACAGGCAGGAACAGCTCAGTCCTGGTGTTCTTTTGTCATATCCTACAACCAGCCATATCCTAACCAGGAAACCCTCACCATGCTCCAGAGATCTCCAGCTGGGGAGCCCTGGTTCTTTTCTGAGAACTTCATCCCTTGGGACACAACTGTTGGGCTGAAGACACTGCCAAGTCCAAGGAGAGCTGCTGTCCCAGTACCTTCAGGGAGTGGAGGAAGGGAAGCAGAATAGGTGGATTCTTCATGGCCACCACTGGCAGTATTTATTTTGGTATGATAGAGGCTAAAATCCACTCCATAATACAACCCGAATTTCTGTGCTCATCTCCAACAGAGTTTAAGATGTGGAAACAATTCCATGAGTGCATGGAGCCAAGACCTGACTGGGTATCATCAGCTGGGCTTGATTGCCTGATGAGACCACAGGAGGACAGGGAAAGGGGCCATCACCAGCAGCCCCAGGCATGAAGAACCTGTGATCTGAGGAGGATCAGATTTGTACAATCACTGCTGCTCGCATACACTGAAGTCCACTTTTCGTTTTTTTGAGTGGTACCTTCACAAACCAAACTCCCTGTTGATTGACACAATGAGGAGAACAAGTCCTGGGGGGAAATCCAGCACGTAATTTCATTCCAGTGACACTCTCAGGCTATAAAGGAGACGGATGCACAGAGTGGGATCCAGCTGGCCCCAGCCCTGCTCCTGGACCCCTCACATGGCCAACACCGTAAGAGCTGAGAGCAGGGCCGAGTGCCAAAACACTGAAGAAAAACACTTTGGCAAAATCCACCAACTTAATGGAAAAAGCAAAAGCAGCTTCCAAATGGCAGCCGTGTGACTGATGGGGCTGTTAATTATCCCAGGATTTTTAATGCAGGCTTTTTCCGTTACAGCTCGGCAGTGACAGAGCTGCATAAGCAGCTTGAGTAGCAAGAGTAAAGAAGATTTTTCTCCTTATATAGAGCTATCAAACCCACCTTGCCTTTATCTCAGCTTCTTCCCATGAGCAGTGATTTCCACTAAGACTCTATCAAGAGGTACCACTAAATTTCTTTTATTCACAGGGTCTGTGAATACCACAATGAGAATCCTGGGCTGTTTGCCTGGAGGAGAGAATGTTCAAGAGAGAACTTAGAGCACCTTCCAGTGCCTAAAGGGGCTCCAAGAGAGATGGAGAGTGACTTTGGAAATGGAGGGACAGGACAAAGAGACTTTAAACTGAGGGTGGGCAGACTTAGAGTCAATAATAGGAAGAAATTCCTCCCTGTGAGGGTGGTGAGGCACAGGTTGCTCAGAGGAGCTGTGGCTGCCCCACCACTGGCAGTGCCCAAGGCCAGGTTGGACAGGGCTTGGAGCAGCCTGGGACAGTGGAAGGTGTCCCTGCCCATAGCAGGGAGAGGAATGAGATGAGCTTTAAGGTCTCTCCCAACCCAAAGCACTGCTGCAGTCGCTGGGTGTAGAGGTGCCCCACAGCACACATGATGTAAGCTCACATGAGCCTCAAAAGTTTTCCAATGCAGACACAAACTCCCTTTATAGCAAACTGAAGTTACTGACTACAGCTTAATTTTACTTCCCTACTTTTGGCAAAGTCCTGTGGATCAGTCCACGGGAACTGACCAGTGCCAGAAGTCCAAGAAGTACAACTGAGGGGGACAGAGAAGCACAAACACCCTTATTCCCTTCTAACCACACAAGAGCTGGAATAAAGCCCTGCACTGAATTAAGGGCAACAGGAACACAACAGCCTTCAGGGTAAACTTGGTCACAAATCATCCTCAAGGAAGTGCCAGTGTGTCAAAGCTGAGGCAACCTGTAAAATAATTGTGATCAGCTAATTCCCCACAATTTCTGGACTTGGTTTGGAACAATTTCAGCTCTTTTTTAATTAAAAGGTTTGCCCTGCCTTAAAATAAGAAGTCCAAATGATTTTGACGTCTTGTTTGTTTAGATGACAGGTTGAAGCTGAAGGAAATATTTCAAGGGCTCGTGGCAGCATTTAATTTTTAATTTTGTTTCCTCCCTCCTTTACAGCGAGGAAACAGCTTTAAAATTGCAAACGTTACTGCAAGGTGGAAAAACAATTCCCCATCACTTTTCTCCATTCAGGTGTATTTTCTTCCTGTTCAAAAGACCACAAAGCCAGCTGGAGGCTGAAAATTGCTTTTCAAGAAAAGCAAATTTGCATTCCAAGCTGTAGATCAGAAAGCGTATCTTAAAAAGGAGAAAATGCATGTGTGGCTTAAGATCTTTGCACATGACTGGAGGTGATATTCTGTAAGACACCCAAGCAGTTTTGACAGACAACAGGAAGCAAATCACAAACTATAAACTGAGGCTTTAAATTGTATTTTTCATTGATCCCATCTCAGCTTTTTGGGGTAGAAATCTTATTTTGTACCAGTAACCTCCTCTGTGGAGCTCCTGGGGCTTCTGGAAATGATGGTATTCCTCCACTCCCCCTCAATTTCTGGCAAGAGCAATGGAAACACACAACTATGTAGATGTCCCCATACTGACCCTGCTCAGTGCTTTGCTGGACCTCTCCTGCAGTATAAATGAGGTATTGACTTACACCTCCAGGCAAAGATTTTGTACACAGGCCCTGCTGCAAACCCCAGCGTGATAAAGGCAAAGTTTCTCAAACAGATGAAGTACTATTAGTTTTTAATTTCCATTCAGCAGCTACATTTTTAAGGAAAAGTATTGAGCAGGCAAGCAGATATTACCCATAGAAATCAATTCTTAAGGTAATTTTAAAATACTAAGAAAACAGAGTGATCTAGAAAATGTAACTATTAAGTAAGGAAAAGTGAAATCCCTATTCCTGGAAGTGTTCAAGGCCAGGTTGGATGGGGCTTAGACCAACCTGGTCTCCTGGAAAGCGTCCCTGGCCATAGCAGGAGAGTTGGATCCATAAAAGCCTGCTATTTTCTCATCTGGCACCTACAGCTCCTCTTAGGACTTCTCCAGGAGGGCCCTCCTGACCTGCAGTGCACAGAAGGTGGGGATGAAGCCCCAGCACAGCCAGGGTGACCTCCTGCAGACACCTCACACCTTTTCGGGGTTTAGGGTGGCATCTGCAGACAGAGGGCTGAGAAATCCCAAACTGCTGGTCCTCGTCCTCCTAACTGGAACTGGAGCTGAGCATTCCCTGCACAGAGCTGTCCCACAGCTGAGCTCCTCCTGGGGCCAGCCTGCTTCCTCACCTGAGAGATTCCAGACTGACAGGACTCAAACACCCTCCCAGGCAGCTCCCAGCAGGTCCACAGCCAGGGATCTTTCCTGGGAACCCATTACTCAGCCTCCCCTTGGCTCCCCAACCCTGTCTGTCCGGGATATTGACTTTGCTGCTGTGTGAGGTGACAACACTCAGAGCTGGCCCTGGCCTTTGTGTTCTCCAGTAACTGGAGCCCTCGACAAACAGAAGTGCTAAGCGTGATCTGTCATCTAACTCCTTTTTTGTCCTTCCAACAAACGCCTTTGCATTCCTTCATTTTGTGAATGGGGTTTGGCAGAGCCATATAGAATTCCCCATTGTTTCCATTTGCACTTCAGTAAAAGTGTCTGTCATTTCTACTTATGCCCCCAACAAATTGGCAAAGAAAGGGAAGGGGGGAAAAAAACCCCACAAACCTTGTGTTTGTTCCTGGGCAGAGATTCTGACAACCATCTCACCACAAACCTGGGCAACCTTCAGTCAGTAACAGAATCTCCATGAACAGAGATATTAAGCAGGGCAGATTTTAACCCAACAACCCATTGCAGAAGGGGGATGAAGCTGGAGTTTTATTTTAATAAAGCACATGTTCAGAGAGACACATAGAAATAGCAGGAGAGGGTGGCCCTGGACTATGATGTCGTCTATCCCTTCTTGTGACACATCTCCAGGTGCAATTGCCTTCTCTCTACCCCCAAGCACCCAGCATACACATCATTTGCCACCCTGTTGCTGAATTTGTCCAGCAGTGCCATAATCTGTCCCCAAACCCCCTGCCCAGCTAGCAAGCAATCCTCTTTTCCTCTTAAAAAGGATCCATGCCTCCCTCCAGCCCTTTCAGACCTTCCCAGGGCTGACCCACCTTGCTGGATGCTGTAGTACCACGTGTGCAGCTTTCTCATCCAGCACACGGACGGGCCAGGCAGCCCCAGAGCAGCATTGTGCCAACACCCCAGGGCTGTGACAGCAGGCTGTCACCCATCAGAGGTCACCAGGAGCATCGAGCCTTCTCCATGGCCATCATGTGCCACTGGGGCCAGAATGTGCCCAAGCAGCACAGCTGCAGAGGAGCAGCACCAGTGCTACAGTCTGGACACGTGCTCCACGTGCAGTGGAATGCAAACCCTCCCCTGTGTTTTGGGGGGCCTGTGCTCACCAAAAATGCATCACGAGAAATGACCAAGAGGGGCACATTCAGCTTGAAGAGGGGTAAAACTTTGTGCTCTTCTGGTTTTATGAACTTTGGCATCTCAAGCCTTCAAGCGTACTCCATCCATGCCACGGCTCCTTTGCTGGGGAGCCAGCGCTCCCACTCTCACCCGCGGGTCTCCTGTACATCCACCAGCTCCCCAAACACCAGCCCCGCTCCACAAGCAGCTGCAGGAGTGCTGGTGCTAGAGGGACCCCCAGTGCCACACAGGAATGCACCAGATCATTCCCATCACAAGCTGTCTTCAGGCAGCACAGCCCTCACTCAGCCCGAGAGCAGCCTGGGGAGCCCAGGGACGCGCCAGCCCCGGGCTCAGAGCCGAGGGACACGCCAGCCCCGGGCTCAGAGCCCAGGGACACCCCAGCCCCGGGCTCTGAGCCCCCTCTCCAGACCAGTGGCCCCAAGGGGAGCATGGAGCCGTGGGGATGCACGGCGCTCTGCCAAGCACATCAAAAGCCAGCACCAAAAATCCCTTCGGGAGATGATGCGAAGGGCAGCAAGCGACCTCTGCTGAGGAGGGACTGGAGCAGCACACGGGAGGGGGACAGGCCGGGGAAGACCCTGGAACAAAAGGCACCAGCACAGAGCAAAGGCAGATTTCCCACGGCATTGCGAGGCTCCAAGCCCACGGCCGGGCTGGGGTGGCCTGGGACACCCTGGCACAGAAGCGGGCACACATCTCCGGCAGGCCGGGAGCCACACTGCCCGCTCCTGGGTGCCTCCTTCCTAAGCCTGAGCTCACATGGCTCCGATTGTCCTCAGGCAGGACCTGGGACCCGAGCAGGATCTCCCTGTCCTCATCTGTAGCGTGATCACGGCCAGCCCCGGGGCCAGGCTGAGCAGCTGGGGCTCTGTCAGCGGCTGTGCCTTGTGCCAAGTGTCTCTCCGGCTCCGGAGCCCGTCCCCTCGCTGTGACACGCTGCTCCTGCTCTTTCAAAGGAACCTTTATCTGGCTGCTCCCCTTTTGGGCTGCTCCCTTTCTGACGCCAGCCGCCCTTGCACAGTCCCCAGACCATGCCCAGCACTGGGAAGGTGTAACTGGGAGATGCTGCAGCTACCAGCATCTCCAGACACGCCACAGCCACATCTACGCAAAAAACCCCCAAACCAAACCAAACCCCACACCACAAGGACCCTAAAGCACTGACATTCAGTCCTTGTGAGTATATAAACACACAGAAAACTTATCAAGAGAGCGGCTGCAGCCCCTGGGAAGGGGTCTGGGCTCTCCGTGTAACTCCACACGCAGGCTGAGCCTCCAAAGGGAACTGCACATTCATCCACCTCCGGCTCTAGGAAAGGGGCGGCACCAGGATGACCCCGGCGGTGGAGGGGGGCTGCTCCCAAATCCCCTCGCCCCGTTCCCCCTCTTCCCCCCGTCTCCCAGCCCAGCCGAGCAGAGGGATCCTGTACACAACTTTTTCAAACTGCCAGGCAGAAGAATCCCAGCCTTTCCAAGGGAGTGTCGGTAAATCATCAGTACATCCGACAACGCAGCCAGCAGGATTAACCCTTTGAGTGTTCCCAGGAAAATAATAACAACAACACCACCAACAACAACGCATTTAACAATGAAAATAGTAAAATTTGGTCCCAGCTGTGGGAGGAGGGGGACGGGCAGGGTGTGTGCCGGGATCTTTTCTCACACACACACGGATGGAGAGGGAGCAGCGTTTTGTGTGTGCCGAGCACATGAAGAGCTGCCACGGCGCACCTCAGCCCCCCGGGCTCCCCCAGCCCCCGCAGCAGCGCGGCCGGAGCCAGGTACCCGAGTGCCCGGGGGACGGGGTGAGGAGCAGCAGCCCCCTGCTCCCAGGAGGGGCTGGGACCCCCCGTGCCCGGGCGGGGTGAGGGCTGCGAGGGGCAGCGGATCGCCCGCTCC
>VYXF01001701.1:184959-199812 GCA_013397295.1 Polioptila caerulea
GATCCAGGAGAGAAGGGCGGTGGGGAGCGGGCGCTGGGAGGGACATGGATGTGAAAGAGGTGGAAGCTCTAAGGCTGCCCTTGTCCTTTTAAATAGCTGCAGCCCGGGGACTCCGGGCTGGCGGGGGTGCCCCAGGTATCCGGTTTCAGCAAACAGCAGCTAATGAGCAGAGATCCAGCCTCCGAGGGGCAGGATCAGCGCGGCCGGCGGGCAGGGGGGCACCCCGGGCACCCCACCAGGAGGGGAGGGGGCTGCGGCAGGGAGGGGAGGGCTGCGGGTCAGGGGCTGCGTGGTCACTGGCAGGGCAGGGGACGGGACTGCAGGGGCTGCAGGACCCCCAGGGCAAGGGGACGGGGCTGCAGGACCCCCAGGGCAGGTCCTGCGAGGTGCTGAGCAGCCATCACAGATCCGAGACACCAGCGTGGGTCTGCCCCCCCAGGGGCTCCCTCCACAAAGGTGTCCTGTGTGTCCTACATTATCCCCTGAGATAGGGAAGGGATGAAGCGCCTCAAACCCGGGCATGGGCACTAAAGTTACACACTCCCCACGAAAAATACACAGCCATGAATAGACCCCCACATCGACCCACCAGGTACCTGAACCTAGAGGGGAGTGGTGTTGCACCACGTTCAGACCAGAAAATTCAAGGACCCACTGGCCTGACTCAGCAATGCAGGCTTTACTCAAAAACCTGACCTCAGAATGTGGTCAAAAGTTGAGGTTTCCACCATAAATCAGATCTCCTATATGACATCTTCTGCTACCATGCATGCCAAGGGCTTCTCTCCCTTAATGCATATATTTGGCTTAGTTGTGGTTGCTGGTTTCGGCTGTTGTTTTGCATCTCCCAGTTTCTATAGGCAGAAGATTTTATTCATACCTTTGCTCTGAAGCAGCTACATTTTGCTTCCTTTCTTGCTCCAGCAGATGAAGTTTTAAGTTGTGACAGCAAAACAATTTGAAACAAGCAGCATTGGGACTGGGGTTAACTGACAGCCTCACAGTTACCCTGTCCTCCAGAAAACCTTCTCAGAAGGGTGCAGCTAAGTTACACATCCAGATACTTGTAAGAAATTCCTATTCACAGGAAAAATGTGTCTCAAACCCTCTGAAAGCCCAGGAACTCAGATGACCCAAACAGTCCAGCTTTGAGGACTGTGACTTCAGGGACAACAGGCAGTGACACAGCTTGTTAGAAACACCATAAAATCTCTATTTTTCTTAGCTATTTTTTCCCCCAGCTGTTCTTTCCATGTTTCTCAGTCACACATTCCTCACTGAGCAACACATTCTAGCCATGCTGAAGTGTTTAAGATAAAGCTTTAATCAATTAAAACCCCCCAACTAAACCCCCCAACACTTCTACCATTCATGGGTTAATCCCTCTTCTGTTGAATACACCTTAGATTCTCCTGCTTACTTCTACCATTTCTCTCTTCTGAATGCAGCAAATATTTAGTAAACTCCCTTTCCCTCAAAAAAACCAAACCCCACCCTATCCAGAAAAGAACAAGGCCTGGCTTTTCAGAGAGAGGGACAAAAAGGAAAGGAAAATGATTTGCTGCATCTTTTTGCAAAGACTTACCCAAGGTGGATGTGCACAGGTAGCTGGGAAAGGACTGATGATGCTTCAGGTCCACAGCACCTCACCAAGAACCACCATAAAACTCACTGACAGCCTCATCCTCAAATCCTTTGCTCATATTTGCTCCAAAAAATATTTTCAAACCAAACACATGCCTAAAAGCTTTGCTAGCACGAAGACATAAATGTATCCCAGCAGTAGGAAAAAGGGAATTAGCTTAAAACAAAAGGAAACCCAACATTGCTGAAGCCAAGACTTGTGCCAAAGTGAATTCAGGTTCAAAAATTAGACCTCATTCTTCAAAAAGAGAAAAGCCACAACATATGATCTGAATAGAAGTATATTTAGCAGATTTATTTTTCTTCCTTTCCAAATTTAAATAGAAGCCATTTTAAAACACTAAATAAACTGAAGTAAAACGGCACAGCAGTGAAACGAAAAAAAAGGGGGGAAAAGAGAAAAAGGAATTGGAATTGAATAGTTTAATTAGCAAAAAGTAAAAAGTAAGGGGAGGAGGAAATGCCAGCACACAACATGGGGACCAGGGAACAGAACACTTGCTTGTGATGGAACATACTCTCTCAAAAAAAGCAGCATGTCATTACAGCCTGGATAAATACAGCATCTTAAATATTCACCCATATTTAGCCACTTTCCAGAAGAACCAGTACCCACCTCTCCTCAGGAGCTGTAGCTCGGTTAAGCATCAAGGCTCTCATTAACACAATTCTGTCCCTTTGCTCCTCTTGGAATACCGAGAGTGGAGGCAGCTGGGAGTGCCAGAGCTGCCCTGTGTGACACACAGAGCCCGGCAATCCCAAATAACCTGGACACACCAGCCCACTTCGGCTTGGCTTGGCCTGGAGGACGGCTGAATTACAGTTCAACCATTTGTGCCTTTGCCCGAGTCCAAAAAGTATCCTGGATCACTCACTGCCCCCAGAACTCACAAGGAATTACAGGGATGTGTTTGGATATATTTAGATAAATACTCCATTCAGGTTTGAAACTGTGGCATAACCAGGCAGAAGTGAAAACCGCGGCACCGGAAAAACTTGTGGGAGGGATCAAACAAACATACGAAGGAAAGGTGGGATAAAGAGCCTTTCACTCCCTGCTGGGCTGAGGGTCCACACCCAGCCCGGAGCAGGAGAATCTAAACCTGGTCCCTGGCTCAGAGCAGCTGGAGCCCCAGGAAAAGGGAGCCCAGCCTGTGGGAAGCAGCCCTGGCAGGAAGGGGTGATGCTCCCAGTGATGGTGGGAGGGCACAGCTCTGCATCCCCACAGCCCGAACCCCACGGAGCAGGGCAGCGGGGAGGGCTGGGTGCACACCTGTGAGCCCGGCAGATGCACCTGGCACACAGGTGGGACTGTCCCAGCCCGCACACAGCGGCGGTGGCACGGCAGGGACGGGCTGTGCCCGCTCCCAGCTCCGGGGCACGGCTGCCGACTCAGCCCCGCCGCCGCAAACATCGACAGCCAGAGCCCCCGACCGAGCCCCGGCTGCCGGGGTGGCACTGAGAGGTTTCTGCCAAAGCGACCATTTCTGTCCTTTTTTCCCCATACTTGGCTGCAGTGCTCTCTCAGGTGTGTAATTCCCTGTATAGGATTTCCTAATCCCTACATGGCTTTTCTATTCAGATCCTGCATTTAACTCTCACATCCATGAGCTCTACTCAAGTGACTGGCACTAGTTCAAGCCCTGGATTAAAGTCTTCCCTACCCTGTAGGGACCTGGCCATGAGCAGAAAACTGCTGAAGAGCTTCATTTGCCTGCTGAGGACTCTCACCATCCATGGCAGAGTCAAGATCTCAAGGAAGGCAGAAGGTGACCGAGCTGGGATCTGGTCAATGGATGCTCCTAATTTGGTCTCTCTGGCTTCAACCACCACTACAAGATCAGGAGGTTTCTGCAGAGGAGCAGAACACACAGCACTCCTGGTTTTCGGGTTTGCTGCTTGACAGCTATTCATGGTCCAAAAGCTGCTGTGGGTTGTGTTTCTTGTTCACTGCGGAAGGTATTAATTAGAGAGGAGAGGTCCATAAAGCTTGAAAACCATGTATGCAACAGAATTGCTGCCCAGTGTTATTTCCCCCCCTCTCCACAGCCTTCCTGACAAAGCCATTCCTGTCCTGTGCCACAGGCTGCCGGTGACATGTTTGAACTTCTGCAGCCTTTTGATGTAAAATGTTTTAAATTCTTTTTGGGAACACTAAAGGCTTTTGTCTCCTGGCCGGTGCTGTGGGGATGCCACGGCTGGCAGAGACTGATCTCTCTGAGCTTTCCAACTGCACCACAGCACATCGGGCTGCCCAGCCAGCCGAGAGGTGGGAATGGCTGTTAATCATTAAATGGAGCCTTTTCCATCGGAATGAAAGGGAACACAATGCAGCAACACAAGTCCAAGCCCACCCTTCCCAAGGAAAGGCTGCCTGCTGATTACAGCTCTGTCCTACCCTTCCATTTAGGTTTTTGGAGAGCTGCAGTTTCACAGGGTGGCTGTGAAGTGATTGTTCAGCTGAGGGCAGCAGCAGCAGCTTTGGGCCGACAGGTCAGCCCCGACAGTGTAATACATCACCAGGCTTTGACAAGAAGATATTACAGTTCCTAAATCCTGACTGCATTTAAGGGATCAGGTAAAGACTGCCTGGTTTTGTGAATATCCCTTTATTTCCCTGTTTGTCCATCTGTTCTCTCTCTGGTTTAGGACCTGTTACTGGTGCTAGTGGAAAACACAAGAGAACCACCAGTTTGGAGCTGTGTTCCCCAGTCTAAACCAGGCTGTTCTGCTGCCTGTGGTGTGGTGATCCTATATTTGAACAGAATACCAAGATCTGTTTCCCCCTTTTACCATGGAGGGGAAAAAATAATTCACCATGAAATGCCCTCTGGGCTGCTGCACACGAGGAGCAGCTCCCCTGTCTGGAGGTTTGCTAGTTAAATGCAGCAATGCATCAGCAAGCACAAGCACTTTTCCCACCAGTGTGCCAAAGGAACTCGTTCATGCCACGGGTTCATGGAGATGGCTGAGTGCTGTCCTGATGAGTGCAGGTAACATGAGCTCTCTAAAGAGACAGCACCTCTCTTCTTCATGAAACAGAACCACCCTGAGAGTGCCTTCCCCCTCAGCAAAGAAATCACACCAGCACATAAAAGCGCCTGCTGATCTAAATAATTTCCTGCACAGTAAGGACAAAAGGACAACTGCCACTGTGGTTGCTGCTGCTATGACAGCGATTTACCATGGCAGGGAGCACACACCAGTGTGTAATATTTCACTCTGAATTCTGCAGGTCACACGGGCACAACCCTTTTGGCTTTTAGGCACCACTGCCCAGTCCTAGTGAGGTCTGCCAGGGTTCTGGCTGTCCCGGTGACACTGGTGCTTCACAACACACAACACACCCATAACACACAACTGATGCTGGAGAGCTGAACCTGACCTGTTCTGAGCACTCTGGAAAGGACTTGGGAGCTGCAGGCTGCAAACATCAGGAGGTTCTGGCTGCAGAGTCACTCAGGTGCCCCTGGAGCAGGGATGCTGTTTGCTCTGAGGAGCCAGCCCAAGGGAGAGAGCACAGTGCTGGTGGCAGCTGGAGCTCCTGTGCACACCCAGGCAGCCCCAAGGCAGAGTTCAAAGGGAGATGGAAATCAGTACAAGATCTGGGCCTTCAAGAGGAGGCGGCGTGTTACAGCACAAATGCCTGGGACAAAGGTTTTGTGCAAGACAGAAACTAAGCCTGAGTCAGATTCTGGGTGGTTTCAGTGGGGAAGGGAGAGGAAAAAGAGCTTAGAAAACATCAAAGCAAATGTTGGTAATAACAAGAAGTTACAGTAATAGTATTTAAATCCAAAAGGTAGTTTTTCTACTGTCTAAGCAAGATACATTTGTCTCCAGCTGCTGTAGGAAGGTGACCCTGTGTCCTGTTGCTGGGCAGGCCTGTGGGAACAGTTTACTGTGCAAAGGGAAATCATACCTGCAGGAGGAAGCTGAAGTGGAAATGATAAGTCCAGGGCAAAGTGAAGGAAGGGTGAGACTAGACAGATTTGAGATGAGAATTTTTTAGGCTGCACCCTGCACTGGGCTCACTAATGACAACAGGAAAGCTCCTTCAGCAGTGACAAGGATGAGGCAGCCCTTGCACAAACACACACGTGTACATTAAGCAAAAGCCTGTACACTGCTGCATTCTGAGGTGTCAACACCAAAAAGCAACTGCAATATGGTTTGTGTAATCAGGGTAATTTTAAGGTATGACCCAGCCACGACAAGGAATTGCTGAACCTGATGTAAGGCACAACACACTGCTACAGCACCATTTCATTTGCTATTTCTGTGACCCTTGCTCACCACTGCTGTGATGAGAGGTGCTGAGGCTGCAGAGAGGGGTCACTTCCTTCCCTGGAGGTGTCTGGTGCTGAGCCAGGCAGCTCAGCTCAGCCTGAAAGCAGCAGCAGGCTGAGCTCACACACTAACCTAGATCCCAGCAGGGTTCAGGTTTGGCTTTCACTGCTCCAGTGACCTGCAGGGTGACATGAAGCAACTTAAACCATTGCTTTTGTGCCACTATTTTCTCATCTCTAAAGGGAAGCTTGTGATATAGATCATCTTATGTGTAAAGAGGTTTAAGACCTCCAGGCATCAAGCACTGCCAGTGGCTGTTATTACTTCACTGTGCAGTTGGCAGCAGCCCCTCATGCAGGAGCAAGTGTAAATCTATTTCCCAACAGTTTTATATTCAGCACAACCTGCCATCCTCCAGATGCACAGTTCATTACAGACCGCTCGGTTTTATCTGGCTGCAAAGGCTCGTGTTAAAAAAAAAAAAAAAAAAAAAGCCCTGCTGATTAAACATGCAATTCAAATCCATCTCCTGGAGCAGAGCAGACAGTTCCTGGTGCTTTATCTGCACCGGCTGAAATGCAATCTGTGCCACTTAAAGCAGAACAATGCTCGATTTCTTCATACTTGACTCAAATTGTTAACACATAAAGCAGAAACACGGCCCATTTCCACAGAGAAGGTCTCTTCTGACATACTCACTGTGTTAACCCAGAGTATACAAATCTGCTTCAAAGCTAATAGGCTTTTTTTTCTTCCTGCAAACACACTTCTCCACATCTGCACACTCTCACTCTCTCTCTCCTTCAACAGCAATAGTATTTGGTAAAGCTCTCCAAACAGGGGCCACTGCAGAAAGGCTGTATTTACTGATGTTTGGGTAAGAACTAATAAGAGACCTGGTTGTGTCTCTATTCCTTTAAAAAAAAAAAAAAATCAAGTCAATAAGTCAATATTTATACACTCACTGGTGAAATAAATCCAGCCTGCTCCAAGAAGAGGGAAATAAAAAGGAGTGATTGAATCAGGATTTCATGGAAGGGGATTTTGGTTATTTGATTTCAGAGTTTGGGATTTTTTTTTTTTCAATTATTGTAATTTGAATGCAATTGTACTGTACAGAGGCCATCAGAGCAGCTTCGCAGTGGGACCTGACACTGAGGATCAAAATAAACAAAGAGGTGCAGTGAGATGATTCTTAAAGGTCCAACCCCAGACCATTCTATGACTCTGAGTCCTGTGATTCTGTGATATTTCAGAAATGCTTGCAAGGGAGGAAGTCCTCATTTGCAGCATCCAGTGGCATCACTGTAGAGGAGCCATTGCATAGACCAAATCAGGATATTTTTATTCCCATTTCCCATTCTCCCAGAATGTGTGGGATTGAAGAGTCTTGTCAATGACCAGAGTTACCTCAGGGTCAAGTTTTACACTCCAAAAACCAAGGAAAAAATGCTGTTTACTCTCCAGTTTCTTAGAAAACAGTCAAATCCCTCTTCACATGGAACTTCTCATTTGTGTGTCATCAGCAAACTTTTCCACTGGTATACTCACCCCAGGTAAGCAAAGTTTATGTTTTATCATTGTAATCTCCCTTCACAGCCACCCTCAACACCTGCCCTGCTTCTGCTGTATTGCTTTTCTGACTTTTCTTCATTATGAGCTGAGATTAGGCTATTTCTTGTCTAGCTTAAAAAGGGCAATTTTAAATCTCATCTACTGCTCAGTGTACCTTGAGATGCTCTTCTCTGAACAGCTCTGACCCTTTTCCCATCAAACCCCACATTTAGCACACAAACCAGACCAAAACTCACTGCAAAACTTGCATTAATCAGCAGAACAGGATAAACCAGACTATTTAGTATTTTACATCTTCAAAAGCCTTAAATAAGTAATGTTCTTGTCAGTGGCCGTGCCCCAGGCAGGGAGGGGGTTCAGGATTTGCACCTGACCCCTCATTCATTCAAAAGGCCAACAGGAGCCCAGTAATCCACTGCTGTGGGTAAGGAGGCTCTCACCTCAAACAGCCATCACCTGGTGGACAGGTCATCAGCACAGCAGCCCCTCACTTGGATGTCCCTAAATGCCTTTCATCATCACATCCTAAAAGCACTTTGCAGCCACTGCTGTGATCCTCCATTCATCTCCCACCCCAGCAGCTTCCCGCAGTTCCCAGCTGGAGGAACTGAGAGCTGCAGGTACAGGAAGGGGCAATTCTGGGCGAGGGTGTTCTCTGGGAGCTGCACTCATCACCCCAACCTCAGAAAGTCAAACCAGACCGCTCGTAACGGGTCCCATTCCGACCCCAGGGAGAAGCTGAGCAAGGAGAGCAGGAATCCTCCCTGCCCTTGACACCACTGCCCTGGGGAGGGACTGGAAAACTCTCCTGTCCCATGCACATATTCAGCAAAGGGACCTTGTGAAGAAAATAAAGTTTCTCTGTATCTTTCACTCCTTCATCCTGTGCTGGCTTTTACTTTTTTTTCCCTGACTAGCAATTATTAAACAAACTAGCTTCTGGGTAAAGCTTCCCCCAAAGTAGTTGAAAGACAGCAAGAAATGCCAAGATTTCTATTTCCCACCTTGCACCTTCTTTAAAGGGGAAATAACATTGAATTTAAATATTTGTAAATGCCACTGATTAGCATTTTATTTCATAGCTTTGATTTAAAAAATTATTTCTATTTTTCAGTCCAACAAAGATCCCCTTTCCCCGTAGCGGTGCTAGGAGGGGACTCTGCTGAAAATTATAGATTCCAGAGTTTGCAAGAGAACCACAAAGGCTTAATTATAGTTATTGACATTCCAAACACCCACTGAAGGCCTAATCTTCCCTTGGCCAGAAATAACCACACAAAGTGAAGGTAGAGAACTAACATCAAACCACCTCAGCCAGGGACAGCTGATTACTGCAGTGGGGCACAGAGAGATGCCCTGGTGCCCCCCTTGAGGGGACTCTGATGGGGCTGATGCTGTCATCCCACTGGATTCCTTAGGGGGATTTATGCCCTATAAAGCAGGGCTGCACAAGTTACCCCTTTCTCCAAGAAAGGGCCTGAAGGAGCTCCTGTCTCTGCTGTGGGATTCAATCCCTGTGTTCTGCGTTTTTAGTGCATTTGTGCTGCCCACACATGGGTGTACCCCATCCTTCTGGGGACCTATGGCAAAGGTGCTGGATGGAAGGAGGGCTCTTCAGAGAGAGGTGTGACACTCCTTGGAATCAGCAAATGCCTTGACTGCTGATCCCATCCCTGTCTGCTCACAGGCTGTGCTGGCAGATCCCAAAGGAATGGTGCTGGTGGGCAGCACAGCTCACACCCCAAAGGCTGTGTGCCTACAGACACGCTAAAAGGGTTAGAAAAGCATCTCTGGGGTGATCCCAGGGAGCCTCCTGAGCATCACTCGCTCTGAGGCAGCGCACACTGAGAGTGATTTATGGGCTGTCCTACTGCACTGCTCACACAGAGCCCTCAAACCCCCAGCACGACCTTGTGACAGCCTGGGAAAGGCAGGAGGAGCCCGAGCTGGAGGCAGCAGCAAGGACCTGGGTCATTGTCACAGGCAGAGACTGATGCAGAGCTGGGGAGACAAAGCCCAGAGCCACCTTCAACAACCCAGCCCAACCTCCCCTTTCCTTTTCATTGCCTCAGCGGGGGAAGTCCCTGTTGCTGTCCCCACAAATGACAGGGTGTTTTTTGAGGGGATGGGGAAGGCTGTTCCACCTGGGCTGCCTTTGCCCCAGGGCTCTGCACACCATCACTCCACTGCAGCCAGCCAGGGCAGGGCTCCCAGCACTACAAACACCACCAGGCTCCACCACAAACCCCCATTTAGACCAGAGCAAGGGCGTTCATGCAAAACCCCTGTAGAAATAAACTGCTGACTGCAGGAACCTGTTCCACACCCAAATCCTGCCCCTCTCCATGGGGCTGTAGGGATCAGAAAGGCTGGGTGCACTCTATGGCAGGTTGGGGCTGTGAGGGGGTCATGGCTATGGGGAAAGCAAGTTCAGTGGGCTTAAATTCCCTCCACTTGTATTTTTTTCCATCAAGAGGTGCTGCCCTTGCCTTGGCACTTGGCACGGCTGTACCTGCACCTCGTGTCACTGCCCCAGTGGGATTCCATCCCTGCTCCATGCAGGGTGTGCTCCCCTGACAAGCTTTGATGGGAGCAGCTCCCCAGCCAGCCCCCACAGGGTAGACAAAAAGCTTTTGTAAGAAGGGGAAGGTCGGAATTAACCCTTTTCTGAACTCCACAGCATGCACACCCAGGAAATTTGTCACTCAGCAGCATGGCCCTGTGCCCATCCCCTCACCAAGCCCCTGAGTCACAGGTGGCATCTGCAGCCCCAGACACAACCCAGGGGCTGATGGAAAACTTCTCAAGAGAGGAGGCTGGGAAGCAGAGGCCTTCCCAGAAGTGTGGTACCAACACCCAGATCCCGTGCTTGCAGCAAATGCTTGGTGCTCTCATTTACAAGAGTGATCACATAAATCTCCTTAAATCTGGGGGAGAGAAAGTAAATGGAGTAAAAGCTAAAACTGAGCGGGCTGGTTATTGAAAACAGCAGTATTATACTTATTTGTTTCTCCTCTCCTGTGCACCAGCTTTTGTCCACTGAATAGCTACAGAATTCACTGGCATTATTCCTAATTTTACAATGATTTGGAAGAAGAGGAGACAAAGGCAAGCAAACAAAGCTAATTGCCTTCAGTGTTTTGTTTATCTGGGTTTTGTTCAGCCAAACAAAGAGGACGTTCAGGTCCAAGCTGACTGTGGAGCCACAGATCTCTTTTGCTTGGCTGGTCTGTTTCAAAACAGTTTGCAATTTTGGCATCCAGCATCTTCAGCAACCACTTGCAACTACTTTCTTATCTCCATCTGGTCACTATAGAAACTCTGGTCACTCCAGCCACTGTTACTACAGATTAATCAACCTTGCAAAGCCCCTCCAAAAAAGCAGGAAGTCCTCCATGAGCCAATCCCTTGGTCATAAAAAGAACAAAGCCAGCAGGAGATTAATCACTGGATGCTATTTCCAATGCAAGAGTCCTAGCAGGAAAAGTCCCAATTTTAATAACAAAGCTATGCATTGTCACCCATCCATACCAGCAGGCTTTTGTTCTTGGAGCCAGGGAAGAACACACTGAGCACAAATGTAAATAATATGGCAGGGAGAGCTTGCTGCTGGCAACATCCCCCAGAACATGGACTGCAGGAACCACAACCAACCAGTTCTGCCAGCTCTGGTCGCCTTCCCTGCATCTCAGATTTCCCAGCGCAGCCTGAGGGAGGCACAGCAGGATTTCCAGACTGCAGGCAGAGGAGAAGAGCAAAGAACAGGAGTTTGGGAAGGCAAATCCAGCCTCCTGTGGTTGCTGCAGTGGTTTGAACACAGATGTGCCAAGAACTGAGGTGTCCTACACCTGTAAGGCCCTAAGAGAGGTTCTAGCAGAAGATCACCAGATGTTACAGATGCTGTGAGAAGCAGTCCCAGGTGTGCCCACAGGTCTCTAAAGACTGCAGGAGTGTCTCAGCACTGCAAGGTGGGACTGGAGAGCCTTCAGGGAGCTACACAAAAGAAAAAGGAGATTCCTAAAAGTGTCACCTGTCCCAAAGTGCCAAAGCCAGCACGGTGCAGGGTTTGGGAACAGCATCTATCCACAGCTTGGTTTAGTCCTTGCATTTTCTCAAACACAGAGCAGTGGTGCAGGATCTGTTCTCTGTTACTAATTCTTGAACATGTGCAAGAATAGAGGTTTCCTAAAGCTTGGGCATGTGTGTAACATTTTCTCATTCAGAGGACAAAAAGACGTTGGCAATAATTGTATTTCTAGAAGGAAAAATGAAAAAGCCAAGTTTGAGAACCTTGCTGTGCTCACTGCCTTGAACACCTTCTTCAAAATGATTTAACACTTCAAGTTACACTGGGATCTTGGGAATAATTTGTAGAAGTTAGGCTCCTGGAGGCTTTTATATGTTTCTAGAGTAGCACAGGCTGCCCTGTGAAGTGAAATGAAGGATGCATTCGGATGAGCCTTTTGCAGTGTCCAGGACAGACAAGGAAAAGCCTTGACCAGCTCAAGGCTTGTTGCTCAGTAACCAGAGCTGTTACAGTGCTGGCTTTACAGGAACTTGCCATTAGTCCTTCCAGCTCAACTATAAAAAGATGCTTTTAAAAAAAATGCATGAATTTATATTATTATTTTTGTGTTTGCACAGGCCATTCTCAGAGTGGGCTCACAAGGAGCATAGGAAGGTGAGAAACAAGGAGAAGCCAATGCAAACAGTTTGGGAGGGACCCTTTGGAAATCAGGCAAGGTTCAAAGCTTTCTCTTTCAAGTGGCCTTCACTCTCCCCACATCAGGGAGGGAGCACAGAGGAACTGGGTCACTGAATCCAGAGGAAAGTCAAACAAGCAAATCTCAGCTGAAACCCCCAGGGCTGGCATGTCACGATCCTGTTTCCAAGGGGTGAGTTTCTCCCAAGCTTGACTGAGACGTGAGCAAGATGGGCTTTAAATAAACTAAGGGGGTGGAACACATTAAATCCTGCCCAACTTGCTTTTAAATATCGAGGAAAATGAGAAAGAAAAATTAGGTGCAAGGCATGGGATAACCAGACCCCCATTTTGTATTGGGATGGAAGCCAGGAGGGGAAAGGAGAGCAGCAGCCCACTCTAAAGTCATGTTGAACTCAGACCTGCATTCAGCAAAGGGATTTTGAGCCTTTGGTTAGTTGTAAGGCTCTTAAACCCCAGCTTTCAGTTACCCAGTGGAAATTAAACACTTAATCTCAGTTTGTAAACACAGATGGATGCAGACACACAAATGCCAAGGACTTCAAAAATAACTGGGTCAAGGTGCTTCCACTTGTGTAACTCTACTTGTGATGCTGAAAAAACCCTGTTTCCAAAAGCTCTCCTCATCTGCATCCAGAAATTGTCCTATTCATAGGAAAGGGTTTCCTACACCAAAAATTAATAATTAGATACACTAAGACATTGCCCAACTTCTCTGTTTATTCCTTACTTTTTCCTTCTGATTGCACAACACCAATGAAATGATGTTCAGTGTTTGTCAATCTCATGATTTGAGATTCCTCCTTTTTCTCTTACATGAAACAGGCACAGAAGTACAGTGCTTCAGCACAAGCTAAGGTTAATGTCATTTCCAAGACTGTTGCCAAGGTGATGCTCTCTTCCCTCCTCACAAATTACCCCCCAGACAATTGGACCCTCCCCTGGTTTGACTGGTGTTGGGGGAGAGGGGTCATGACAAGAGCAACTGTCTTGAAAATGCCGTGGCTGGGTTTGGAAGATCCCTGTTCCTGGCTTTCCTCCCTCCCTTCAGCCACAAGACAAACCCAGGCTCTGGAAGGAAAGAGACTTTCACACAAAACAGCAAATCCAGCTCAATTTTCCACAGTCTGTGTCTCTGGCTGCCAGCCTGTGGTGTTCCTGCTGGACCCCTGTGCTGGATGTGCTCCGGGTGTCGGACCCCCCCAAACACAGCCTGCTGGCAAAAGGAGCAGCATTTCACACTCTTCCACCCTGGGACTGCCCAGGACAGAGCCAGGGGGTCACCCCAGACTGTCAGGTGCTCTCACTGCCTGCATTTCAGCCTGACACTTCCCAGGTGTTTCCTCAGGATGAGGCTTGGCAGTTGCAGGATCTGCAAAAATCTTCCTGGTCAGAGCATCTCAGAGCAGGCACTGACAGGGATTTACCAGAGTTCAGAGATCCAGTGGCAAGAGACATTCAGAAGGGGTTTGGGAGGCTCAGAATAGACCTTGCACCTTCTTCCTGGACTTGCAATACCTATGGCTGCTTTAACAGATGCCTCCTCCTCACTTCTCCATCACTGTGTTAACCTTTTTCACATTACTCACACCTTTCCCCCCCATCCTTTGAATTGCAATAGATTTTTTTTTTTTTTTTCATTTTTAACATGCTTTTATATCACACACACCCCAACAGAAATGATTAATTTCCTTAGGATATGTGTGCATACGGCCAAGTATATTCCCACTCTATTGCACCAAAAGCTCATCTCATCCAAGCTCCTGCTATTATTCCACACTCTATAGAAACTCCAAGCACCCAGCTGGGACCTCTTTGTGCTCAAGCTGGACAAGTGCAAAGAAAACGTTCCCAGCACTCAAAACTCCACCTTTAAATTCAGAAGAAAAGGAGGGAAAGGAGCCCTGAGGGGACACTAACCCCAGCTCCTCACATAAGCCACACCTTTCACATCCCACCTCGCTTCCCTTCCTTATGGATGAAGGAATCTTTGGAACAATCAAAGACTTGGACAAGCTGAGCAAGCCCTGCACAGCACGTTTTGGATGCACTGAGCAAAAGAAACACTCTTTGTAACCTCAGGCCACTCAGGTATCACATCACAGTGATTACTCCCTGTTTTCACATCAGTATGGCAGGCTTTGCACACACCAGCCATGTGCTGAAGGGGAGAAGTTCCCACAAATCTGCCTTTTTATTTTTGGAAAGGGCCTGACAGAGCTATCAGCTTCTATCTTTGTCTCACTCTCCTGGGAAAACCTTATTCACAGTAAGCAGAATATTTGGAGAACACCAACAAAGAAGAAAACAAAACCACTAAAATGTAAAGACAGAATTCATTCCAGCATGGCAGAATTCAGGTTCTAGGGACAGCAGGGATGCCATAAAGCCATAGGCAGTCACTGGACCTTCTGTGGGGATTGTGATGGAGCTCGAGGCTTCACCTCAGGTTCACTTGTCATGGAGAGAAGCACGGAGCTCATCCACAGCTCCCTGCCCTCTGCACATTCCTCCCTCTCTGTTCCAAATTAGGGAGTTTCTGCTCGCTCAGCAGAAATTAGACTAGTTTGCTAAAAAAAAAAAAAAAAAAAAAAAAAAAAAAAAGAGAGAGAGAGAGAAAGAGA
>VYXF01001701.1:199925-215892 GCA_013397295.1 Polioptila caerulea
AAAAGGCAATTATTAACCTCTGCTTTTGCTTCTCATGTGCCAGGTGAGAACAAGAGTAGAAAGCAGAGAGGTAGAGTTGGAGAGGCACAGGAGTTTCCAGGGATCCAGCTTCCACTGCTAGCAAAGGTGTAAGCTGCAAGAACTCTGTGGGGTTCTGGGTTCCTCCCCAAGCATCTAAAGAAAATCACTAGGAATCTTCACTCTTATCCCAGAAATCTAATTCCATCTTTAAACTGCAAAAATATGAACCTGTCTTTAATTATGAAGAACTGTCTCTTGTTAGTAGTCAGTCCTAAACTTGCTGTGAGCTAAGAAAGAATTAAAACATTGTCTGGAGAGAGAAAAAAAAAAGGAAAAAAAAGGTATCATGTCCCAAAGGATTATTTGATGGTCCTATCTTAATATTTCATTACTTTAGCAGACTTTAATTAAGTATTCAGACGCAGAGTTATAGGATTTTAGTGTTTTAGGATTCCTCCTCTATTCCCTATGAAAAGGAACTGGAAATGCTCTTCATTTGCCAAGACCGGATTTTCTGTCTTTCCTCCCATCTGCATCCCCTCCCCACCACGGCAAAGACAGCCCGGGCCGTGCTGGGGGACAAGGGGACATCCAGAGGGACACAAAGGCTCCCAGGTTCTCCGGGATAATGAAAGCTTTAGCCATGGGTGCCCCCTTGTGCCTCGGTGAGTAACTCAGCACAGCCGGGGGAGCCAAGCAGAACCGTGCAATGGTTTGGCTTAGAATGGACCTTAAAGCTCAGCTGATTTCCCCTTCAGAGGGAAAACTGAATATCCAGGGGGGCTGGACTTTGTGGCCGAGTCCAGGCTGGACAGGGCTTGGAGCACCCTGGTCTAGTGGAAGGTGTCCCTGCCCATGGCAGAAGGGTTGGGTGAATTTGGAGTTTTAAGGTGCCCAAACCACTCCACAATTCTGTGATCCAGCTGCACACATCGGGGGGGAGAGGAGCTGTGCCCACCTTCAGGACTACACCAAGGCTGTGCCTTTCCACCTCTCTCTCAGCAGCATCATTCAAGCTCTCTGGCATTTTGGCACAACTAAAGATGGATTTTTCCGCTTCCACTGCTTGGCAGCTCCTTGCTGGGGGCTGTCTGTCTCTCTTCTGCTATTTCTGCTGCAGAAGGCCAGTCCTAGCACTCCAAATCTGCCCTGCTCTGAATCTCACGGCAGAAAGGGGCAGAGTCACTCTGTATCTCTGAATCCAACAACAGTCACTTCACTGCTGAGCTCAATCAATACTTTAATGGGCCTCATTTTCCAGCTTTTGATCAAAATGCCTTTAGAGCAGCACATCTTCAGATACTGCCTCTGGCATTCCAAAATAAGCAGAAAGAACAAGATAACCCTTGTGAGGCTTCCCTCCCTACAATCTACAGCTGAATCTACACAACCTCATTTTAGTTTCTCCTTAACCCAGGCTGGTACATGAGAGTTCAGCAAAAGCTGGATGTGAAATGGCTCCCAGCCTCTCAATTTGCTTATTTTCTTTTTGGGAAGGCATGGCAGTTTCTTCATCTTTAAGATGATGAATGGATATTTTGTCTCTGGAACCCCCCCACAGTGTGCAGATTTGACATTTGAAGTCCAAGCCAAATTTAGTTATGAACAATTACACAAGTCAAAGGGTCTGGCTTTGGGACTTGAGAGAAGGCACCAAAAATACAGAAACACTCTAAAGTCCCCAAAATTATTCTCCTTGTGTTTGAATCCCTCAGTACAGCCAAATCTGGGAAATATAGTCAGGGAATTTTGGGTTGTTTTTATAATTTATTCAATATTAACCAAACATTCTTCTTTTAAGCCATCGTTAAAAACTTTTTCAAGAGTCACCTACAAAGGTTAACTCTGTTGAATACAGATATTAAAATGCAGTTATTTCTCTCTCATTACTGCATGTTTACATGGTTTTGGCTGCTTTAGGACTCGCCAGAACCTTACCAGGCTTCATTTATTCGGTGCAAAAGGTGCAATGAGAAGTTTTGGGAAAATGGTTTCAAGATCCTATCAGTCAATATCAGCATCCTGCAGGATGAACTGCTTCCCCTTCAGACCCATGGAAATGCCAATGGCACAGATTCCCAGTGGTTTGCACCAGGTTTGTGGCACGGTCAGGCTGCTCTTGTAGCCAACACCAGTGCTGAGATCAGACAATTCTCTGGGTACCAGCCCAAGTATTTCATGAGAACCAAAAGTTTCTGATCGATTTTCAAAGTTTGCTTCAGAAAAAATGTGAAATGAGAAAAGGTAACACTTCAGTACTCAAAGGCTGCAGGAAACATCCTGAGTTTGCTTCAGCTTTTCCTTCTCCAGCTGAAAAGCATTTAGAGCTGGGCACGATTCACAAATACCTTTGGTTGACCTAAAGTGCAAAACTTTGAGCATGTACATAACTCATCTAGAACTCCTTACCCAGTTCTGAAATTACACATCTCCTGAGTGATTTTTCACCGTGCAGGTGGACAAGCAGCACCTGTGAGGGGTTATTTGTTACCTACACACAAGACTCTGGACCTGCCCCATCCAGATCAGGATCATTTCCCTGATGCTTTGGCTCCAGGTTAGGGTCAATTCCTGAGGCAAATTCCTGATACCCAAAGCACCCAGATTTCACATTTATTTGCATCTTTCCTGTTTGGTGAGGACATCAAAGCCCCTCAATAAATCCACATCACAGGTTCCCCTTCCACAAAGGAGCAAACCATGTTCTGATACTTCCTCTTGCTCTCCAGAAGAGCAACATCAGCTGAGGGGACTGGGGCATCAAAGGGGCAACAGGATTGTTCACACATTAACAGCTGAGTACTTTGAAGCAATTCTGGAGATGTACACATGGATTTCTGGTCCTCATTAAAATTAATGAAAGGTTTGTACTCAAATGCCAGTGCTCCCTCAGAAACCTCTCTCATTATGGCTCAGAAGTTGCCTCTGTCATACAAAACCTCTCAGGATGATTTACAAAGTTGTACATGAGTTAGTTATATTTCAAGTCACAATTATTATCTAAGGTTAAATTACACGTTGGGGGGGAGGGAAGAGGAAGAAACTGCTTCAGCACAGACAGATGGAGTCACTAAAGGGAGTGCAGTGTTTTAGGGGCTGAGGTATCAACAGCACATGGGCTTAGGAAAGCAAGGAGCACAAAACCAGCTGGACTGAGCACAGCAGAGACTGCAGGGACTCCTCAGATTTTGTTTTAAAGTTCACAGAGCCAAAAAGGAAAAGAAACAGCAGCAGGGGTAGTGCAGCCAGCCTCTCACACTCAGGCACAGAAAGTGCATCTCCAAAGATTTCTACTAACCTCATATTTTACACACACACACAAGCCCCAGTCCTCCCCCTCGTGATCATATTTTCACAGAAATCATTTCTCTGGCTCTGTTGCCAAAAGCTTCTGATTCTCACCAGGCTCCTGCTCCCAGCAGAGTGGAATGGGAGTGAAATGAATCCTGAGCAGAGTCAGGCTCCAAAGATTGCCATTACCTAATCTTGTACCATTACACAAATGTATTTGCTAGGAATATTCCAAGAGGGAACATTGTTTTGGGAAAAGGCTCAGAACAGTTTGCAGTGTTCCTGTGCCCACCACGAACACTGCCTTTATCCATGGTGGAACCACGTTTGCACTCCTACATGGAAAAGACAGGGAATTACAGCAAACCTCAGAAATGCTGAGGAAAAATTCCTTCAAACTCTGAAAAGACTGGCTGATTATATTATTACAATTCCCTGAAAATTGCTGTGTAGTCATCACCAGAGCATAACATTTCATCAGAAGCCTCTGAAACATTCCTGCATATGGATTCCAGGAGAAGCTTAAAAAAAACCCCTCATATGCACAGAGGATCATAACAAACTTCTTGTCCATCTACAGCACCAGAGTGTGCATCTGGCAACACAGAACTTTTTGATTGCAGCCACCCACTTAGTGGATTTTTGATTAGCCACGTTGTTTAAACCAACCACAAACCTTTAGAGCAACCCCTGGGCTGCCAGGCAAAGGGTCAGTCCCAAGGCTCAGCCCAACATCACAAGATTCTTCCACTGGTTTGGGGCTGAAGTTCAAGTGAACCTCCAGATGGGGAGATGGGTTTCAGTTTAGAATTGGCAACCCTGCCTGATTTTATCAAAAGTCCCATGATGTTGGCATATTGCTTGAAACCCCAGCTCCTGGGATCTTGTGCAAGATATTTGACTGCTGCTTAAAAACCCCAAAACCTCTCTTCATGTAAGTGTCCTGCAGACCTGAGGCACGAGTTTTGCAGAATTACCCTTCAGAAGTCAGAGGAAAGAATGATGCATGATGTATCATTTAAGTGTCCTTGGTTTTGGGAAATGTATTGATGACTTTATTTGAACATCTGGTATTAATAGTGTGTTTCTGGAATCATTACATGAAAATTTTCTTTCAAACCCCTGACTTTAACTTGTTTGCTTTGAAATTCTGGATATAATAATGCAAAGGAAAATGCAAAAGGAGAGAAAGGGAAATGAAACAGCGGCAAACATTCAAATATTTTTAAAAGCAGAATGAACTCTTTCCTCTCTAAAAGATACTGCTGCACTTATTTTGCTGTGGGTTGAGATATTCCTGACTGACCTACAGACTCTAGAATGTGATAAGTCGAGCAGGACCTTGAAGTAAATCATCTTTAAGTCCTAGTCAATGATCTGCTTTAAAGCTGCAGACTGACTCCAAATAATCCCCCAAAATCTGCACCAGCCACCAGAGCTGAAGCCAATTTATGAACAGTGACTACAATTTAGGGCCCAACAGAGCTGTACCTGTGATCTCTCTCTGGCTCCTCTAACAGCATTTACTTTCCAGCACGGGTTTTATCTTTCCCTTTTCATCCTTGCCCATCTCCCCCTCCCTCCTCACACAGTGGCTCTTTCATCTGCTCTCAATAGGTGCTGCTCTACGTAATTAATTGAGTACTTAACAAGTGCACTTTCTAATTAAAGTAAATAAGCCTGTACTCGAACAGTGGCTCAGTGTTACCCAGCCCTCCTTCCTCAGGAACAGGATATTATGGGCTCTACCTCCTCAGTGGCAAATTAATGTGTTAAACTAATAGAGCAGAAGAAAAAAAAAGACAACAAAAAAACTCTCTTCAAGCATCATTCAGAAAAACGATTCTAAACCAAAGCAATTTCCAGCCTTGAGTCTCTGCACTCAATGAGATCGATATAATTTGGCAGAGAATCAGACTTTAGGAAGAGGGAAGACAAAAAGCCACAAATCTCATTTTCAAACCCAAACTCCCATTTGGCTCCTGGAGGAAGAGGCCAGGGAACAGAATCACAGTGGGGTGTTTCTGTTACCTCCTGTGGTGCCTAAAGGATTAAATGTGTCCCAAAATAACACCCAATATTAGGACTTCCCTCCTTCTTTAGGGTTGCTTCTGTGCCATGAATCAGAGAAGAAAATTTATAGGAGTTGTTTGGAAAATTCCCCTCTGTCCTCACCCTTGAGCTGCATCTGAAATTTTTGGTGGATCTCCACCTCTGTTAAACTCGTGATGATATCCTTAATGTACAAATGACTCAAAACAGATGCATTTAAAAGCAAACTGATCATTAATCCCACCACTTCCACTAGGTTAAGCAGGGACATTCCCTGTCTCTTTTATGGACTGGGTCAGACTGGGGAAGCATTTGCAAAAGCTGTGCTCAGCTGAAGGAGCAAGCCTGAAACAAGAGAGAACAGAGAGGTCAAATGCAGCAGGCAATGTTCTAGCAGGGAGGAAATCCACTTCTTCTTATTCCCCCTCCAGTGTAACCAGTGAAAAGCAGCAACAGGAGTTTGGGGATGGTGGTGGCATCACTTGAAGGCTCCACCTGCAACAGGAACAGCACCATCTGCAATTCCAGCCTGTGAAATCCCAGGCAAAAGGCAGATTTCCAAAACAAATCAAGTTAGTCATCATCATCTTCTATTACTGAAGACCTTTCTGCAGCAGCAAGGATGAAACCAGAACCCTGAGGATTTCACAGTATTCTGTAAATGGTCAAAAGTGCTTCCAAATCAGTATTTCAATTTTTGTCAGTTTGTTTCCACTGATGGGCTGGGAGCCAAACTCTGTTAGTTTGGGCTTTAAATACCTGAAGCTCATTAAGTCAAAGGAAAGCTTTGTGTCCTGGCTTTTGGATGAGCCTACAGGTTTCAATAGCCTGGACAGGAAGAAGTAATAGGTAAAAGGGAATAGAGGTGCATGGGGCAACGAGGAGTGTGAAAAGAAACTGCATTTTGCATGAAATTATTCTCTGCTTCTTGTAAGCTCCTGGCTTTGAGTAGTTAGTCCAGAAATAAAGATTTGTTTGTGTTCTTCACAGTGTCTCCCTGTTGTGGAGACCAGACAGAAAGCCAAGCAAAATTGTGCTCTTCTCACTGCATTTCCTTCAGCCATAAACACCTTCATTTCTGTATATTTAAGGGGAAAAAAAAAAAAAAAAAAAAAAAAAAAAAAAGCAAACAAAAAAGCCAGTAAAGTGCAGTTTAAATCTTATTTAGCTATATGCAAAAGTCAGCTGTAGCCCAGGCAGAACAGTTGGGCAGATCCTGGCTTCAAGCTCTAGTCTTTAATATTAATTTTATCTCAAAATTCTTGTGTACTTCGGTTTTGCAAAAAAGTAGGAAAAAGAGATCCCTCAAAAATTAGTTGGAGTTAGGATCAGCACAGCTGACAGAGCTCATTTGTCTGCCAGCCAGAGCCCTTGGTATAATTTTCCCCCATCTGCCACATGGCCTGGGCATTGTTAGCAACGTTGGCAGCACAGATGTGCCCACTGAAATAAAAACAATTTTTAAAATACGGTTTTTAAGGAATCAGGAATTATTTCTCTGCCTGAGACTCTCAGTCCCACTCGCTTTTCCAGGGGGAATCTGCTGGTTTTCAGCAGCTCCAAAGCCTCAAGTTACCCCTTCAAATAGAAATAGAAATCCACTTGCCTTTCCTAGAAGTAAAGCCAGTGGAGAAACAATAATTCTGCTCCAGCCTGGCACCCTGAGCTGTGAGAGGGATGGAGCAGAGCAGGGATGCACTCAGAGCAGAGACCAGCAGCCCCACAATCCCACTGCACTGTGTTATTGTGCTAGCACTGGAAGCAGGACATGAAAAGCATCATTTTAGCTGCACTATGTTATTAATTTGGCTAAAAGCCATCACCTTCTCCAGATTGTATTAAAAAAAAAAACCCACTTCCTACTGAAATAGCCTCTCTTCTGCCCAGCCAAATAATAAAAGCAGTTGGGTTTGGGGATGTGCAGGAGAAAAGGGCCCCCAGGTTTTTTTCCAGTTTTTAGGCCTGTGGAAACTTAAGAGAACACACACACAAAAGTGATGAAAGTCCAAAGGGCCGCAGGGTTTGGTGCTTGTTTTTGTTCCGTCCCTGCCAAGGCAGCAGCAGTTGCCTGTTCTTTCCTTCATGCCTGGCACTGGCAGGACCAGCCTCTGCTCTTGGTACCACCACAGGCCCTTGGCACCCACTGCTGTCCTGAGCTGATCCTTTTATTCCATGGCTCTCACCTCGGATTTCAGCTGGCTTGGTGGCCTTGCTATTAAAATAAAAACCAGGATGAATCACCTCCAGTTTATGTATGGAGGGAGTCACAAGCTTGCTGCTCCTGTTAGCCACTGTTTGTCCCTCATGCCAAAATATCCACCCTCTTCTGGACATTTCAGTCACCAGAGCCACCAAAAAAACCCTCTTCTTCAACAAGGTGGGTGTTTTAAAGTTTATTTTAGCCCTTAAAGAAAATAATCCTGACTTCTCCCTGTCGACTTGCTCCTGAGAGCAGTCTCCTCACACTAATTTTATTATTAATTTCCAAGTTCTGTTACTTTGGAAGTATTTTCTGTTCATTTGATGCTGAAGCAAAAATCCTTGGGTTATTTTTATTCTGTAAACACCGGTATTCGCTCCTGCAGTGACCTAAAGAGTAAGGATGCTCTTCAGTGAAAAGAAGGTCAGGAAGGATGGGAACTTGAGATAGACTTCAGATTGTGCTAAGACCTCCTCACCAAACCCAGAAAACAGAAGAATAACATTTTGTTATTTATATTTAAGCCTTGTCAAACTGTCTGTGCAAGCCTGATCCTGTTCTCCAGGCAGTTATTCCTGCTGCCACTGAAACAGAGTTTTGTGATCACATGGAAATAGGACACAGAGGTCTCACTCAACCCTCCCCAAGAGTTTTGTTGTCAGAGCCAGAATTTTCCTGCAAATCCCCCAGTCATAGAAATCCAGATTTGTTCTGCTGACAGTGAGGCTTGAGCTGGTAGAAGAAAAGAGGATTATCAGTAACATGTCAACAAAGCCACTGCATTAAACTGTGACACCTGGCCAGGACCCAGCAAAGGTGAAAAGGTGGCAGAATAGGTAGAATAGAGAGAATATGTGAAAGAAATGCTGTGAGCTCAATGCAGGCAACATTCACAGGATCCTTTCCACCACATTAAACCACTCTTGATGCAACTAAGGTGTCAGATCCAGCACACAAATTAACTAGAGCTTGATAGCATCAATACAAGTCTGAAAATCAGATGTATCCCTGGCAAAATGCAGTCAGAGGGAGCAGGGTGCAGCCCCTCAGTGAAACTCAGCACACAGTTAAACTGTGCAACCCATTGCTACAGGATATCTTGGAAAGCAATTGGAAAAATCTGTCCATGGGTGTTGAATAAAAATGGCACCATCACCAAAAAAAACCCCAAAAATCCTAGGCTGAAGTCACTGGAAAAAAAACCCAAACATGTAGGAAAACTCTTTGCTGGTTGTTACCCTGTGCCTGGGGCCATGAGACTGGACAGATTGACACTGAGTGCTCCTTCATCCTCAGGGCCTGTGACCCAGGGACAGGCACTGCCTTCGCTCCAAATCAGCGTTGCTGACTTTTGTACACAGGATCAAGGTCAATGCACAGCTCTGTGCTCCTGCCCTTGGGTTTGAAACCAGGACTTTGCCCATGCAAAGCACAGGGGCAAGAGAGGGGAGCAGTGCCAGGTAGGAGCAGAATCATCATAAACAGGGGATTTGCACATCATCTGTTAAAGCTCTCTGGGCAGGGCCCATCCTGCTGGCACAGGGACATGAGCTCCAGGACACGTGTGTGCCTTTGATTGTAAACAGACAAATCCAGAAGTTTTCTTGGTTTTTTTCCCCACTGGCCTGCACTTTTCTTCTTGTCCAAGCTAACAAGATCTGTCCCCAAAGAGTGAAGAAATAAATCTCTTTTCATGTCATGTGAACACAAACCCAAACCCTTGAACAGAGCTTGTCCAAGAAAGCCACAAGCAAAGGACACACGAGTGTTACACCTGTCTGGCACCTGAGGAAAGTGAACCTCAGCTCAGCTGGAGCACCAGGGATGGGTGTCTGATACGGATGAGGAAGTAGATCACTGTCCCCAGGAAAAAAAACCAGGACTGGGAAGGAACAAATCCCAGGAGCTGTGATCCTCCTGGATCCCAAAACATGTCACTAAATCCTGGGCAAGGGGATTGGGCAGTTCTGTGCTCCCACTGGGGGACCCATTTTCTCTCAAAAATACCAAAAGGCTGCTCAGTTTGATTCTCTTCTTCCCAGAGTAAGGATTGACACACATCAGGGATTTTAGGGATGAAAAAGGCCTGTCACAAATGCCAGGCTGCTGTCTCTGGCTGCCTTGACATCCCTGCCTCCCTAGGTGTGCTCTTGCCAACAGTTTGCCTGGCTGGTACGAGCTCTTTTCCTCCAATACCACAACAAGCAACCTTGGGACACTCGAGGAAGTGAAGGATATGAACCCAAACTATTAAACAGCATTTTTAAGGTGGCAAGTGAACCAGGACAGCCATCTCCTATGAGGGAGAAAGAGGGAAAGGGTTTGAAATCAAGGTCTTGCAAGAAGTTGTGAGCCCATCAACAGGTGGAGGACTTTTGGATGTGTTTCACCACTTTACCATGGCATGAGAGTTCAGGGCAGTGTTTGGATTTGTCCCAGCCTTTTCCTACCCTTTTCCTACTCCTGTACAGCCATGAGAGGATTGGTCCTGTGGTGTCTCGTGCACCCCACTGCAGAGCTCAGACCCCAAGGACCAATCTCCTCTTCAAGCAGTAATTTCCCAAGTGCCCTTCCTGGCCTGTTCTTTCTAATCCTCTACTTCTCAGAAACCTTTAAATATATATTTTAAATTCCAACCAGATTCTTGGACTTGGCAGATAAACTATGGGTCCCATAAGAGTTATATTTTCTTTGAAAGCCTTGAATGAAGCCTTTATAAAAAACTTCATTAATATTGCAACCTATATGCCTGCTCCCCACTTCCTGCACAAATCCAAACAGATTCTCCACACAGAAAGACTTTTGAAATTCGCATATTTACTTCCCCCATACAGTGAGAGTGTTACTGAGGAGTTTGTGGTAGAGTCAGGCCACATGTGCCTTGTCCTGCTGGAGTTTAAAAAGATGAAGTCTTCTATTCATTGGAGATGAAAAAAGTAGATGCAAGAGGGGAGGACATAAAGCTGGGGAGATTAGGGCTCTGGACTCCTGTGCCCTGGCTCCGTGCCTTTGGCACAATTTGGCCCATTTTTGCTATTAGATTATATGACATTAAAGAGTCATTACAGCTCATGCAGTACAGTGTGTACAAGGGTGTTAATGCTGCTTTTGCCAAACTAGTCAAAATTAGGAAAGAAGTTGTTTCAAAAGTAGCACAGACCTTTTTTTTTGTTTGTTTTGTCGGTTGTGACTTTAAAAAAAACACAAACCCAGCCACAAACACCACCCCACCCCCCAAATAATTCTGTTTTATCCATCAAGATCCAACCATTCCCTCAAGAAACTGTCCCCCCCAAACAAATCCTTCTCCCACTTTAGTCAGGGTGCCCTGGCTGAAAAAGGGGTTGGCAACAACTGGGATACAGAGGTTGGAGTAAAACACTGCCAGAGGGCAACAGGAATCCAACACCCCAGAGTATTCCTGGTTTAAAAAGCCAGCTTCTTCCAGGTGCATTAACAAAGTCTGAGTAGCAGCAGGATTAGGTACAGCAACCTGCTGGGTAAAGCTGGGCAGAGAGCAGAACAGGCAGCTGGGACAGCCCCACTTCTCTCCTCCATTACATTTTCAATTTCCATTCTCCCATTCAAGGCCAAAAGACACGTAACCCCTCTTGAAAAGCTACAGCCTACATGCCATGACATGCAAGTAATGCCTCTGAAGACTACTTAAATGTTTGAAATTATTCATGCTTGTAAATAGATCTCAGGCAAGGCAGTGGGGATGAGAGGGGCTGGGAAAAGTTTCAGAGCCTCACACAGCCTCAGTGTGGAGTGGTCTGTGGGGCTGACAGCCAAGTGTGCACACACCTGGGACACACAGCAACTCCAGAGCTCCTGGGGTACAGCAGCAGAGCCAGCAGAATTCAAGGAGGGGACCCTCAACTGGGCACCAAACCTCCTACACCTCCAAATGACTTAGTGGTGTCATTTCCTTTGGTCAGGCTCTGACTGATGGATTTGGAAATTCTCCTTTGACACAAACTGCCCAGATGTTTGAACCCTTGAGCAGAGAGCAAGGCTCATTACTGGCCAGGTATCAGAAAAATCACAGACCTAACCTTCAAACAGGACTAAAAGGGGGAGATGCTTTGGGCAGGATCTCAGTAGGACTTCTTGCCCTCATTGAAACAAGCAGCTTGTCTTAAACTGGGCTATTAAAATTAAAATGCATCAAGCAAAGCAAAACAAAATAGGAAAGAAAGTCCATTTGAACTTCTTCAGTTGGAAATTAGGGTTGTGTGAGCTTCCCTTCCAAAGGACACCAGAAAATTCTGAACAAAACACAAAATATCTCACAGGAAGTTGAATCAGTTATTCAAAATCCCTCTGCTGCTCCCCAGGCAGCATTCCCAGCACAGAACATCCCCCCAACACCACTGCTGGGGGCTCCCACAGGCAAGTGCTTTGGGGAGCAGACACTGTTGGAGAACAGTGAGAGCACAAAGTGCCACAGAAGAATTGAAATATTCTGGATTGGAGTTTTCCTTTAAAAAAAAAAAAAAAAAAATCCTATTGGAAGCAAAGAGTTTTCCAAGCAGCTCTTTTAAAATTATTTGTCAAGGATAGTTGCAGCCCACTCCAGTTTGTTTGGCACAAATAATCCGAATCAGAATTGCATCAGATTTTGGCTGCAGGAGGGAGATATGGAGTAGCTGTCTCAGCTCCAGGCTGGGAGAGCTTTCTCCCACCCCCTTATATGCCAGTGCTTCAACCCAGCTGCCCTTCAGCTCAAGCACACCTTGCTCTGGGGCTCAGGACACCTTCCTGTGCCCCAGGGGTGGCAGATGCTGCAGCCTCTGGCACAGCTGGAATCTCACCAGAAATCCACAGCAAAGCCAATTCCATCCCTCACGCTTCCTGCTCCTTTTTTCATGGTGCACTTCCCCAGCTAGGTTGGGAAGGTCTTTTCTTGGCACCTTGAAAGGCAGCTTGACCCTCTGAGATAGGAAAACCACAGGATTACTGTGACATAGCTTGGAAATTGCCCTGAAAAGCTTTTCTTCCATAAAATTCTCTGTCTTAGGGACTACCTTGGAGGGAGTTGAGCACCTCACAGAAATCAAAATCCTTCCTGGGGCACAGATTCCATCAGGAGGAGCCCCTGTATGACAGAACCATCACACCTGCCTGTGCTGCAGCCCATTTCCAACTGGAAATAACACATTCAATTTGAACTACTGCAGCTGTGGATAAAAGTTCAGTTTTAATGGGAACCCACTGTGAGGGAAGAGTAAACTCTGGCACTGGCTGGTTCTTTGAAAGGAACAAAGGCCAGCAATATCTCAGCAGAGAGTATGGGAAGGGTAAATATCCATGTGTAGCACAGCCAAGGATTGCTGTCTAGAAATCCTTTACAGAACAAATGAAAGGCTGAAACCTTAAGAAGTTTGAGGCTGTGTTGTTTTTTTCCCCCCTATTTTTAAGGAACAAACATCTGTGGGAAGTATTTATGAGACATCGAATGCACCTCACATAGTACCCTGAGGGCCATCTTCAGAGTGGAAATAAAGCTTCCTTACTAGGAGTTTGTTAACATTGTGACAGGAATCAGATGCAAACACAAAAGCTCACTTGTTTTGTAATGACTTGCTGAGATAAGTGTCCCTTATCAGCAATACTGTTTTCTTTTGGAAAGGAAGGGGCTCTGTGTGTACAAGCAGGGGATGGAAGTCAATGAAAACAGAAGGCTGGAGAGGTCTGAATGGGTATTTTGTACTGTAATTCTAGCTTGGGGCTGCTTTTTTGGGTGTGGAAATATCTAACACTGACCTCCCACTGACGGTCCTTGGCAGTGGGATAAGTCACTCATTTACTTCTGCTCAGCCACAAAGCTGCTGTGTAACATGGCAAGGTCCTTCCCAAGTTCCACAGGGTGGATACATCCCCCAGCAGACCCAGCTCCACTCCCAGCCCTCCACTGCCCCTGCTCAAAATATCACCCAGCTGCTGCCCACAGCCAGGGAACCCCCACAGCAGCACTGCTCAGGCAGCTCTTTCAGCTTGGGAAGAAAAGAAGGTTTGTGCAGAAGAAAAGTGGGGCCTTTGCTGGTGGTTCTGGGGCCTTTTCTGCTCCTGACCCAGAAACCCAAAATGCACCAAGCTGGAATGAACTGCATGACAGCATCACTAGCACAGGAGAAGGGTGGGCAGGAACTTCTCTGTGCAAATAGTGACAACATTCTTTTAAACAAGGAGGAAAGGGTTGGCAGAGATCATCTCTGATCTGAGATTTGCTCAGCAGGAAGGTGTCCATGGACTCCTCTGGCATCCACAAGGAGCTTAACCTTGGCCTTGGAGCCACTTTAATACCTGAGAGTGATCTGTTATAGACTGATGATACCTGGATGAAGTGAGAACCTACAGGGAAGTGCTGGGCTCTTCTCTTGAGCCGTGCAAACTCAGAAACTAACATGTGGCATCAGGATTCAGGATAATTAAAGCAGAACCACAACAGTGGGGAGTTCTGATCAGAAAATGAATAAACTTGGCATCTCTGCTCTCAGGAGAGCATTTCAGACCTTTCTGCTGCATCAGGGGGTTCAAATCAATCAATCAACAGCTCTCTTAAGACACCACAACACCAGCACCTCTGACATTCCTGAGGCCACCACGGCACACTCCAGCAGCAGCACAACTTTGGGATGTGCTGTCACCAGGTCACAAGAGGTTTTCCCTCTGCCCACATGAGTTTGTCTCCCAGTAATTGTATTGGCAGCTCTGAATGCAACGTGGAGCTGTAGCAGAGTCTGGACAGAGAAGCATGGGCTCCATCAGCAGTCCTGTGTCAACAGCCCATGGCAGAAAGCCCCTGGTTCCCAAGCACATCACCCCCAAGGCACAGGCTGTGTGCAGTCACTGCTGCTCTCAGACAGAGGGAGGCTGAAAAGTCTGGATTAAACAAAAGGAAAACAGCCCTGATAACCATCAACAGATCAGTGAACACTGCATTTCCCCACTTGCTTCACACTTAGAGAGAGGAAAGGGTGCAAGGGAAGAGGAAGCTTTCACTGTTGTCTTGTCAGGCAGCAGAAGCCAACAGACTGCAGGGATGGCTGTGCTGTCATCTCCCACAGCCAAGGCACCGTGGATAACTGGCCAAAACACCATAGCTGAGGTTTGAATTTTCATTTTTAAGGCTACCCAGTTCAGCCCCAATCTGCCTCCAGAGGGATCCAGGCTGGAACATCCTCAGAGCAATCATGAGGACATGATTTCTTTGACCTATGCCAAGTCCTGCTGAAAAGCCAGTCTGACACTGTGATGTATTTTTGCTCCTCCATTTCTAATTCAGACACTAATACCTACACAGACTCTGTTCCATAAACAAGTCTGGAACTAGACAGGGGGGATCAAGGGATTTTGTGGGATTCAGATGATACAGCCAAGGAATGCTCTAACACCATCCATCAGAGACAAAAATTAAAAAGGCAGGTTCAAGGAAAGACATCCACCAGGAAAGCTCTCACAGGCAAAGGAGTGGCTTGAACTCGAAGTAACTGTCACTTCAAAACACTTTCTCTTCATCTGCTGTGGATTTGGCACTTTGCTTGCCACAAGAAGGTCACCATGAAATAATTGGCTGTTAGTAAGCAAAGGCCAGCTCCCTGAGACACTCCTGCTCTAGCAGGGTCCTGTCAAAAGANTGCCAGCTCCCTAAGGAGCTACTAAGGACCCTACTAAGGACCCTACTCTAGCAGGGTCCTGTCAAAAGAGTGGCAGCCATGGGAAGAACTGGAACAACCCAAAGCCCTCGTGATCCCATCCACAGCAGCCAAGTGTGTGCTGCAGAAGCAGTCACCTGCTACGACAGAGACAGGAGAAGAGGAAGCTCTGAGACAAAAGCAGGGAGGGCTCTGCATCAACTACTGCATGGAGAAATCCCAAAAGTTGCTTTCTGGCTACAAACCAGGAGCAGAAAGAGAATCAGGCATTTTGGTGCAGTCTTACTCCCTTCAGTGTGAATTTGATCATGCAGTTCTTTAATGTATGTGTAAAGTGGTCCCAAAATCCAGACAAAGCACCACTGCACTGCTCTTGACCTTCTTGGAGCCTGGAAACTTCTTCTTACCTCCAGTTTGGCAATATTCTGAGAGTAATGAGTAATTTGGAAAAACGAACTGCAGTCATGCACATTACCACAATCTACATCACACTAGATTGATTACAAGGACATCAGGTACTAAAAATGCCAAAAACCTTTCCTACACCATCACCTGCTGCTCCTCCCCATCCACACACCCTCCTGCCACATCACCAAAGCAAACTTGCTTGATTTAACAGGTTAATTTCTGACAAAGCCTTGCTACCCCTCAGGCAGCCATCAGCCATTCCCCTACTCCAGAAGCCAGAGAGGAGCTTCTCCACTCTGCAGCTCCTGATTTCTTCCCTCCCTACACTTCTTAA
>VYXF01001701.1:215914-233581 GCA_013397295.1 Polioptila caerulea
CCCCCCCCGTCCACATCACCAAAGCAAACGTGCTTGATTTAACAGGTTAATTTCTGACAAAGCCTTGCTACCCTCAGGCAGCCATCAGCCATTCCCCTACTCCAGAAGCCAGAGAGGAGCTTCTCCACTCTGCAGCTCCTGATTTCTTCCCTCCCTACACTTCTTAAAGCAGAGTTTGCTCTTTCAGTTCTAACTAACATCATCCCCCCCAGGAGTCTTTGAAGGGAGCCAAGAGCAAAGTGGTGCTCAGAACCCTCTTTGGCACTGTTCTGGGTATTTCAGGGTGAATTTGATCCTGGCCAGTTATCCAAGTACCTCCAGTGTGAGCCCACTCCATTAATGCCTGCAGAGCAGTAACTGCAATATCAGGCTGTAATCATACAGGTTTGGATGGATGTTCTGAAAACATGGAATGTTCTGGCCTCTTTTACCATGCAGCTGGGCAGAGGATGGCTGCCTGATCAGTCTCATTCCCAATGATTCCTCCTTCTACTGTTTTCTATTTTGAGGGTATGCCAATGCTATTTGTTTGATCTAGTTTCTACCTTTTTCTCTTTGTCCTTCCTTCATTATTCTCAGGAGCAGCTCCCAGCTCAGCTGAGCTGATCTCTTTTTTTATACTCCCTCTGTTTTCTTTCATTGGGATAATTTGCACTTGTGTCCCTCATAAGTCAGTCTTTCCCACATCACAGCAACCAACTGATCTGAGAGAAGCAAGACAAAAATCACTGTGTTCTGGGAGGCTTGTGAAGATACTGGAGGTCATATGTTCCCATCCCCAAAGGGAATGTAACTTATGCTTTCCATCGCAACTTGCAGCCATAGAAGCCTCTTTTATCCAGCTTAAACCTAAGCTGGTGAAGTCTCTCAGCTCCCAACTCGGAGGCCAGCATCCCTCGGCTGGAAAAAGGGTGTGGTTTGTGGTCAGGGAGGAGCAGCCAGGACATGCCATGCCTACGACCCACATATCCTGCTCAAACCACAGCCACTCATGCAGAAGCTGCCCTTGCAGGGAGCAGCCTCCTGGGCCACAAAGGTGCTTGGGGACTCATGCCATGGAGCCACGCTGTGTGAGGCACTGTGTGTGTGCAACACACAGCCTGCCATGCCTGCATTTGTGCTCTCTCTTCCAGCTGTGTTTTGGAGACCCACTGACAGCCACAGCAGGCTGCTGTCACACTGGTGACAATTGGCTGGTGCCAATCCCCTGCCGACGGACACCGAGCGAGCAGAGCCTGGTCCCTGTGCTGGACTAAGGCCAGCACTACAGCCACGCTTTTCCCAGCTCATCAGCCCACTCCTGGACTGAGTCTGAGCCCCACCACGAGAGGAATGGCAGCCCATAATCACCTCCATCAGCATTTCATCTTTACCATCTTATCGCGCTGTGCAACACATCCAGCAATTTCAGGTTCCTTTACCTGCTGCTGATTTCTCATTTATAATCTCTGGAACACAGAGTCTTCTATCCAGCCTCACTCCAGCTAAAACTCTTCACCTCTCTCCCCACAGCTCTTTGATGGCTGTGCACCACCAGCTTCCCACCCTCCTGCAGCACCCCAGCCACGGCTCCAGCTCACTCGGCTCTCTCCCTGCTTCCAGCCTCCAGTGCAGTGGCTGTGTGGGGTTTCCATTTCAGGAACGGGGCCTCTCGTGTTCCCCACCCTGCTGAAATGCCCACCCTACCCTGCCAAACCCTGCTCAGGTCCCACCTGTTGGCTCATCCTCCCATGGCTGCCTCTGCTCTGGCCTTGGCTGAGGTTTTGCCTCAGCTCGTATCTGCCTGGAACAGCACTGGGATCATTTTGGTTCAGATCTGTTTGCACCCCCTCAGTAATTCTCCCTTTCCTTTTATCTTTTGATTTGCTCCTTGGCACTCAAGGCAAAGCCACTTCCCTGCCCTCTCGAGGACCTTCAGAGCCCCATCACAAACAGCAGCAAAGTGCACCCCTCTCCTCCCTCAGAGCTTTTCCAACTCTTCCCACTCTGGTAGCTCAAGGAACATCCCCCAAACAGCCAGGCTGCTGCTCTGCAAAGGCCACAGTTGCTCCTGAAAGCCACAGTTTGCTCTGCTGCCCTTGGTGCTCCCCAGCTCAGCCTGTCCCTACCACTGTGGGCTCCATCCTCCCACCCCTGCAGCTGACAAACTGCGTGTCAGGAAGACTCGTGCATCCAAACAAATTCCAATTTCTTCCATCTCCCTCGTAAAGGAAAAATTCATCCTTTGCAATTTCTTTTTATGAGACCAGCTTTTACAGACCCTCCAGTTCTCGTTATGGAAAATAAGTGGAAACTCCTGGCAGGGGATTATATTCTTTGGGGTTTTTTTGTTGTTTTTTTTTTTTAATATATACAAGCAAAAGCGTATATTATGTGCTGCCTACATTGGCTTTGCCAACAAAATTTGCTGATGCTTGCAAAAACTATAGGATAGTTGTCCAAATTTGCCTGCCACTTGCTACCCATAGACAGTCATGAATTGTCCCTCTTGCTGACAAGTTAATGTTGCATCATAAACTGAGTTCTGTTGCTATAACACATGACTGAATTCAATATGTCAGGAAAATGATTAATTGCCCCAGAGATTTGGATCTTTAAAAATAGCAGAAATTCAAAAGCCCAATGTTCTTTATTCTAATGCTGGTAGAATTTACATCATGGTTAATAAATAACAGGCCTCCTTCAGAAATTAGGTCATTAGATTGAATTTTTATGTTTGCAAATAGAATAATCAGATGGAACTGGTAATATGTAGGATATATTGATGAGACTATTGTGACAGCTCAAAAGCTTATGGGGATTATTTCAAGGAATCTTGCTCTGACTTTCATGTGTTTGCAAGTTTAGGTGCTCCAATATTGGGGTAAGATTTAAAAAAAAAATAAGTTTCTTTGCAGCAACCCAGAAATTTGTATCTTATATCCCAAAAGAATGATGCACGTGGTCACAAGGGGCAGACACTGATCCCTGTGACAGGGACAGGACCCAAAGGAACAGCTGGAGCTGTGTCAGGAAAGGTTTAGGTTAAATATTTGGAAAAGACTCTTCCCCCAGAGGGTGCTGGCAGTGCCCAGGCTGCCCAGGGAATGGGCACAGCCCCGAGGCTGCCAGAGCTCCAGGGGTGGGCAGACAATGCTCTCAGGGATGCCCAGGGTGGGATTGTTGGGGATCTGGGCAGGGCTGGATGATCCTGGTGGGACCCTTCCAACTCAGGATATTCCATGAAAACAGAACATGTGCTTTCAGCATTTGGAGCTGCAGCTGCAAGAGGTCCTTCCAAGCCCCGTCTGCATTGTACAGCAGGATTATCACAAACGTGCCCTGAACTCACATATTCTCCAGACATTTTGCTGCTTTTTGTGTAGCTGGGGTGCACAAGACCACAACCAAAGGATCTCATTCCAGGGTCACACATTATCCTGAGCACTCTGGGGCTCTGCTGAGCGTGGCCATGCAGCACCACAACAAAACCCAGGCTCTCTCCACCAAAACAACCAAGCCATTGCACAATAACTGGGTTATTGCACCAAAACCAAGGGATTTGCCCATCCCAAAAATGATGCACTTTCTCCAGTGCATCCACAGCCATCATAGATGGCCTTTGCCAGTGCTTGACAGCAAATCTGTCAAGGGAACAGAGGGAGCTGCTTCTGGTGGGGTGCTCAGGCAAACCCAGACGGGCAGCAAGGGGCCACATTTCCCTTCCTGAGCCAATCCTGACCACTTTCACATTTTCACATACCTCTCCTGCACAGAGCAGCCTTCCCAGACCCAGCACCCCACCAAGAGCCTGGGAAGAGCTGCTGTTGCCAGGAGGCACATGGAAAAATAGAGGCCAATTATAAGTGATGGCTGGGCTGACAGTGAGTACTTTTAATACAGCTGCCACACACGAATGCCAATACACTGGACTGAATCCCTTTCTCATCAGCCCTTTGTATGCTGCAGGCTGCCAAGGGGAGCACGGCCCCCAGCACGACAGAGCCTGACCTCAGGGCTGCCTTCCCGGGGTGTGGGATGAGGGAATCTGTGCTCTGAGGCTGCAGGAAGCAGATGTGGATAGAATCCACTGGGACATTACCAGTTTGTTAAGCCAGTACCTGTGTCTGCTTCGTTTCTCGGAAGTCCTGGCAATGCAGGAAGAATCAATATTTCCCCAGTGTTAGAGGATGCCTTGGAATTAGAACAGGCTGCTTTTACCCAGAGCACACCTATTCCCAAGAGCTGCAGGGAAATTTGGCACTTAAATGCAACTGATTGAATGGCTTTGTCATAATACAGACCTGGGGTCACACTGGGGGGAGGAGAGGGAATCCTTGTGTCCTGCAAAGGGGCACAGCAGCCCGTGGGGACTCCAGAGGGGAGCTGCACACAGGGCTCTCCATCCCTCTGCCCCTGCCCCAGGGCCAGGGCTGGCTCTGACAGCAGCTACCAACACATGGGTCAGTCTGCAGCCTGTGCTCTCACAGCCCAGCACTCAGAAAACACGACACACCAGCTCTCAGGACAGAGGGCTCTTTCCTATTTTCTCTTTAAATGCCTCCCTGCCTCTCTTGGGGCAGAGGAAGGTTGGTAAATAGAGCCCATGCTAGCACAGAAACACAAGCCTGGCCTGTACCTGGGTTGTTTTTTTAGAAAATGTTCTCCACTGAGGCTTTTCTGTTCCCTCCAGTCTCCACACCGGGACCCCAAGCTTTGGCCAGGCCTCTGCTCCTAACACTTTTTTGTTTTCTTAAATGGACTGAGAAGTCCTTTCATAAAGTTCACTTGAGGAAAACACATTCATCCCAGGGTCCAAGCAGGATTTCAGCTCAGCCCCTCACTCACATCAACTGCGAGCCCATCTCACAACAATGTCCTGGCCTTGAAGAACCACACCCATGCACCAAAACCCCGAGATTTTTGTATCCATGGAGCTCCAAGGACTTAGAGCAATTCCCTCACCACGGCTCTCCAGGTGATGGACACCAACCTGAGGCTCTCCCTCAGCTGCCTCTGCCTGCCTGCTGCTGGTGTGGGCTTGGGAAAACACAGCATTAAAGACATCTCCCCTCCCCATTTCCAAGTCTGAGCACCTAAGTGTGAATGTAAGTAGCTGTTTTTGCAAGTGTCCTGTAGTTTTTCCAACCTTGAAATGTGGAAGGCAATGCCTAAAAAATGGGTAGAAGCACTTCTGTGTCAGATTCGTGTTTCAGACCTGGGTTATTCTGCATTATTTTTTGAAGGACAAGTTCTCACTGCTGGAGGAAGGCACAATAAAGTCCAACAGTGCTTTACAGGCCCTGGGAGTAACCCTGACCCTGTTCTACAGACCTGGCCAGACAACTTGCCCATCTCCTATGTTAGATTTCCATCAGAATTTAGGACAGGCACAGCAATGAGCAAGAAGGCAACAAGAAAATACAGAAACACCTGGAAAACAAACCCCTGGCTGCAAAACCATTCAGTAAAGTCACAAATAAGTCCAGTAGAATGAGTTGTCTTTCCTGGCTGCCCAGTCACAGCCACCTCCCAGGATGTATGAAACATCAGTTTGGGATGGAGATGAGTTTCCCAGAAGACCACGTAGGAAGGGACCAGGAGTGGAGGCAGCAGAGAAAGATTGGTGTCCCAGGGGAGCAGCCACACACTGCTCCAAAAGCTGACCTTCCAGTCCTCCACAGTGAGGGGGAGGCTTTAATCATTGCTGAGAAAAGCAGGCAGATGGGGAGGGGCAGGGGTAATAATCAGGAGGGGGTTCCCTCCTGTGAAGATGAGTGGGCACCACAGGAATGAGAAATGAAGCTCAACACAGAGCTGGAGCCTGCCTGAAAACTGGCACAACACATCACTGCACTGAAGGATTTCAGTTTTCACATGCTCCATTTTTCCAACCCAACAAGATGAATTTTTCCACAGAAGCAGATGCTTTTCTTGAAAGATTTCTTTGAGCAGAAATGCCAAATTCTCCATCAGGAAACTGTTCTGATGGAAGCATTTTCAACCAGCCCCATTCAAGGTCTATTTCAGGACTGGCCTTTGCTGGCCTGAGTCAGTTCTTTAACTCATCATGGGTTGTTTTTCCTGCCATTATGTACTTTTAAATTGAGAGTGTCTCTGCTTTAACTGGGCTCCTGCTACTGTTGAGACAAGCCCTTGCTCTGAGTCAGGTCATGAACACTGAGCAGGGCAGCCCTGGAGTGAGCAGGGCTGCCAGGCAACAATCACCTCCCAGAAGGGAATCCCCTTTCCCAGCAGGACTGTGGCTGTTGCACAGGGATTGCTCATCCCTCCACACTTTTCTCTGACCTCCCCCCCGAAAATCCAACAATTCCAAACCAGTTTTAAGGCATTTTTCAACCTACTCCACCCATTTCCAGAGTGATGTCAGAAGAGTTTAAAACCATTGTCTGGTTCCACAGGGTCATTTCACTCACATTGCACTGATGAGCTGGGGATGATTTCTTTCCCTGCTCAGTTTCAGCTCAGCATTCTGCTGCATCCATGTTGCATCCCCTGCCCTCCAAGTGCAGGAGGATGAGGGTGCCAAGGAGCAGCAGATGCCACCAGGACAGCAAGGTATGGCATCAAGCAGCTTGGGATGCTCCAGCCACATCTCCAGGCCTCACTTCAGTGTTTTGCCATCCTTCCCAAGGAGGGCTTTGAACAAAACCTTGTGTTTTTCATTACTGGGATGGGATTTGGGCAAGCTGGGCTGCAGACAATTAACAGGGCAGAGTCCCATAGCTCTGACCTGTGCTTAGAGCAGCAACCTCTGCCTTGAGTCACAAAACAGGGAGGACCCCAGCAGGAATTTCATACATTTCCTTCAGGCTGGCAAAGACCTTGAGTTCACCAGTTCCAACACTTAGCCCAGCAGCACCATGCCCACCAGTAAAATCATGTCCCCAAGTGCCAAGCTTTTGGAATACTCCCAAGGATGGCAATTCCACCCTTTGCCCTGGGCAGCCAGTTCAGTGCCTGATCACCCTGTCAGTGAAACCATTTTCCCTAATATCCCAATCTAAACTTCCCCAGCATAACGTCAGAATGTTTAATTTTGTCTGACTGCTTGGTACTGGGGAGAAGGGACCGGTCCCCACCCTGCTCTCCTCATCTGCCTGAAGGGAGGTTGTAGCTCGAAGGTCCCAACTCAAAACCCAGTTGCCTCAGCCACTTCTCTCAAGACTTGTGCTCCAGACCCTTCCCCAGCTCCATCTCCCTTCGCTGGAAGCCCAACAATTAAATTTACCAACAGCATTTAACAAACACCTCCCTGTTGAGAAAGTCGCCTGCAAGTGGCACAGCAGCCCCTGCCCTGTTCCAGGGCTGGTGGGGACCTTTTCCCACCCCTCAGCCTTTCTCCCACCTTCTCCCAGGAGGGAGCAGAGGATCTGTGGCCTCTGGTTGCCCTCTTGTGGTGCAGCTCAAGTCAGGCAAAGCAGCAGTTTTCCATCTTAGCCCGCAGCTGGAAGCTCCAATCTCCACATCACACCTAGAAACATCAAAGTACCTTTTCAGACCTCTCCAAAGCACCAGCTGTGCCGAGCTGTCCATCTCTGCAGCTCACAACAACATCCTTCACTCAATGCTGGTTTTCATAGAAGCATCCAAAAAAAAAAAAATCTATGTGTAAGAGGATTGGATTTCCAGTAAAAACTCCAGCCAAAAACCATTTGAAAGTTTGTGTTTGTTTGTTTTCTTTAAACAAATCAAAACAAACTCTGCTTTAGCCAAGAACTGAACCAGAAAGTTATTCTTGTCCCTCCACAAATAAGTCCTGTGGAACACTGGATCCTTTCAAACCAGCAACAAAAGCTGTACCATAAATAGAGATTACTTGTTTTCACTTCTATCATTTCCATTACAAAGACACTTCATCTTTTATTGAACCAGCTCGTGGTTTAAATTAAAATTTGTTTTTAAATAGAAATATTGTTCTCTTCACTCAGTGGTGAAAGCACACCAGGGTGGGAGATCAATAACACTGGTGGCTGCTGGACTCTGCTCTTATTTAGGAAGGTAGTCAAATTCCCAGCACTGCCTGAAGAGAGTTAAGGACATCTCTGCAGAGGGTCTCAGACACTGGGACCTTGGAGTGTTGGGTTTCCTGAGCTCAGCCTCACTCCAGCTCCCTCTAGAAATGTACAATCAATTGCTCTGGTGTCCCAATGACACAAGGATGTATTTGGTACTGCTGGACAACCTTCAGAAAGGTCCTGCACATCCCACACCTGACCCCTTCCTTCCTGCCCTTCCTTGGTACCACTGGGGTCCACAAGATTTTTCACTTAAGCATGTGCTGTGAGCTCCAACCAAGAAACCCTGCATTAAAACCTAAAGCCATCACACATTTAATTTAACTCAGCTCCTGGAGGTGTTGCCAGCCAGGTGGCACAGGACCCTGAAGAACCTGGTCTAGTGGAAGGTGTCCCTGCCTGTGGCAGGGGATTGTAACAAGATCTTTAAGGTCCTTTCCAACCCAAACCACTCCAGGTTTCTGTGATTTACAGTCACAGCTCAGTGTAAGACACTCAGACAAGCAAACCCTATGAGGGCAGTCACCATTCCCCAAAACAGCAGAGCCTCCAGGCAGAGAAATCTGCTTTGACTGAACTTCAGCTCAGGACAGAGCACAGAGGATGGAGCTGCATGTCCTGTGCAGGCAAGGCCAGATGATTTAGGAGCTCTTTCGAGATCTGCTCTTAGAATTTAAATTTCAGAAAAACAACAATCCCAAGAAAATCAATGGAAAAGCAATTTGCTGAATGGTCAAGACATAAAAGCCAAGTCATATCTTGACCAGCCCATCACAAGCACACCAAGCACTTTAAAAAACCACTAATACTCCAACTTCCAAACAGCCTAAGGCACAAAGGGAGAAAAAGCAGATTTAAATGCTGAGATGCACAGGAGCCAGGAGTGCTCTGCTGCCATCTCCAGTGCAGAGAGAAAACCTGCCTGTGCCTCATGCATACACACATTTTGCAAGTTAGAGAAACCCACTGGCCATTTGCTAGGGCTGGAGGTCAGTTCACATGAACTTTCCTTGAAATGACCTCCCTAAAAAGCCTCTCCTGCTACAGCTTGGGTCTGATACCCTTGGGGCATTTCCTGCTTCCCAGATTCGAGCACTGTCCCCTCTGATCCTGATACCCTTGGGGCATTTCCTGCTTCCCAGATTCGAGCACTGTCCCCTCTGATCCTGCAGGAGAGGTGAGAGGCCTGAACCAACTGGGATACAGAGATCCCACCAGGACACAAGTGGCTCTTTTGTGAGCATCACCCGTGGATCATCCAAACACCACCATCAATTAACAAACACAAACATCACCACGTGTTTCTTTAGGCTGGAGCTTTGCTCTCCAAGCCTCACTGGGCTCATTAAGAGGGCTCCAGTGTGCCCTAGGCACCACTCAGGCTCGGTGCTCTTTCACCCGAGCAGGAGACAGCGGGCAGGGCTCTTTACACCCTGGCACTGAGCGGTCAGCCTGAACTGGGAACGAGTAAAAACAACCAAACAACACTAATTGGTTCATTGCATCCCCTGCCAGGGACATGGCAGCTTTTGGGTGCCACCACCTCGAGGCTGGGTTGATGCTGCACCACGGGAAGGCAGGTGCTGCAGGGATGTGTTTCTCCTGGTTCTCTGGTCTGCAAGGACCTTCCCTAGATTTGCACCCACTACAGATTCAGAGTCTTGCTGGAAAAACAGAAAACTGGCATTCCACGAGGGAAAACAAGCCAAACAAGCCCAGGTATGGCTGCTGGGGCCCTGCCAGCCCCAGGAGTGGTGGCAGATGCCACTCACCAGCTGCATGTGGCCACCAGCTCCCCCCATGTGTCACCCGCTGTTCAGAGGGCTCAGCTCACCCAGCAGGACCCCGTAGAGCACTCCCAAATCCCCACGCCCACATGGAGCCAGGAGGATGCTCCGTGCCCCTGGCACACAGTCCCTGCCGAGGCAGGACCACCCAGCCTCAGGAGCTGCCCAGCCCGGCCGGGGAGCAGAGGGCGGCCAAGTTCTCATTACTGCAGATCATTAGCTGGGCGGGAAGAGGCCTCCCCTTATCGCTTTCCCACGTTGACACCAAAGAAGCTGCATCACTCTGCTCCCGACCAGAGGGTCTGCTGGCTCAGGTCGGGGCGAGACCCAACCCAAAGGCATTAACCCTTTCTGCATCACTGCAGCACCTTCCATTGCTGTTTCAGTCCCTGGGGACTTCCCTTGGTAGCCAAACAACTTAAAGCAGTAGCTGGGCAGGTTTCATTTGTATATATTTTCAGGACTGACATAGTTTAGCCAGAGCCAAAATCCCACCTGGAAGGTGATTACTGTCACACTGGAGCCATGCCAGCTGCTGTCTGGGACTCTTCATTCTCCCTTACCAACCACCAGGCCAGGTGCCAGGGGGTTCAAAATAACTCTTGGTAAAGCCTTGCTCAGCCCCCTCACCAGGCAGCCCCTCAGCCATCAGTGCCAGCACAGCCAAGGGGAGAAAGAAGTCTGGGAATGCCTAAAGCCTATATTTTCACCAGCAATTTAGTGATGATTTAACTTATTGTCCGCCAGCTCTTTCAGCAGCAAGGGTTTTTATCAATGAAGTGGATTAGGGAAGCTTTGCATGTCAATGAGAGCACGGCACAGGTACAGAGTAGTGAAGGTGACAGAGAGGCCACAGCCACCCTCAGAGGCACCAGAAACCGCTGACACAGGCTCAGAGGTGTGAAACAGGGATGGACATTCCCACAGGGGACACAAATGCCCCACAGCCCTGCAGCAAATCCCCCATGTGGGCAGGAGAGCGCTCCATCCACCCGGCTGCAGCTCTGCCCCTCTCCCCAGGATCCCGTGAGCCTGAGCCCTTCATTAACCCCTTCCTGCATGGGGGAACGCACTGGCACCGCTGCATGTCACAGCAGGTACCCTTTTACAGCTTCCACAGCAAAACCCCAGGAAACCCCACTCTGGCCAATAGCTGGAATGGGACACGGCTCACTGTGGGCACTCAAAACACCCGGTAAACCCCCAAACCTCAGCTTAACTCAGCTCAGCTGGGACCAATTCACCTGGAATCGCCCCACAGGCTCTGCTCCTCCCGGAGGATTCCCTGCAGCCCGGGGCTCTCTCTCCTGACCTTCCCCAGGGGAGGCAGAATGCCCCGACAGAGGCTTTGAGCCCATTTCTGACAGCTGCCCTTCTCCTGAAGGACACCCTGGCATTGCCCCCAGCACCATCCGTTCTCCCTTCGCGCTCCCCACAAGCTCCTTTTTGCCTCCCAGGTATTTCCCATCGCCGCAGAGCCTGCAGCAGCCGCCCCTCGCATCGCAGCGCACATCACAGGCTCTCTCTCGTGGTCTGCGCTGGAACTGCTCAGTCCCCGCCTGTGCCCCGCCAACAATCCACCAGCTAATTAGTAATTAATTATTTGCACATCCCCAACGCTTCCTTTCCAGGCTAGTAGAGCCTTTTACGAGCACATGGAAACCAAAACTCATCATTCCCCAGAGGCAGCGGGGAAACCAACACACCCAAGGATGCCAAAAGCTGCCCTGCTGCTCACATCAGCTGCTGGGACAGCGCAGTCTGAGGGGCATGAGCCCCATCCTCATGTGCACCATTCACATCCTTGGCCCACAGACAATTCTCTGTGCCCACTGTGCTCCACTTCCATCCAACAGAGCCACGTGCAGCCATAGCCACTACACAACAGCATTAATCCCTCTCCCCCCTCCTTTTTCTTTTCCCCTAACCCAACATAAGCGTTACATTCTTCCTGAGCCACAACTCCGGTGTTGAACACCATGATTTAGGAGTCTAAACACCATTGAGAAGCACATAAGAACCCCCTGCCTGCTGCAAAAGCCTCTCGTCCCTCCCAGGGCTGCAGAGGGGAGAAGAAGGACCCCAAATCAGCAGCAGTTGCCAGCAGCAATTGGCATCCCAGCTGCAAATAACTCTCACTCCCTTGGCCCTCATAAATAAGAGGAAAAAAGTTAAGAATTGCTTTGCCAGATGGCCGTAGATCATAAGCTATCTGTCAAAGGAAAAATAGACTGCTCACTGCTTTTCCCCACAGGACTGAAACATACCTGGATTTCTACTTTGATAACACCAGAAACCTCACCCATACAGGGAGAAACAATATTAAGTTTACAGGAGCTGGAGCTGCAGGCCCATCACCCTCAATCCCTCTGTGCTTTGTGCCCTTTCCTTGTATTTATTTAGAAGTCAATAAGGCTTTTCCAGGAAATCTGAGACCAACACACACCACACAGACAGGTACATGGGGTGTCCCCATGGATCTGTGCTGGCCCCAGGACCAGCTCCCCTTCTTCAGCACACTTTGGATAGGCAAAACTCAGAAATCACTCCACAGAAGTCCTTGAGCTGCAGCTGTTGGGAGCCTGCTCCAGAAAGGCTGTTTGTGGCTTTTCACAGAGATTAAACACACCAAGCACTCTTCTGGCTCCAGGCAGTACCTTGGGGCACTCAGGGCTAGCTCTGCCTCAGCCCACCTGCTGCTGGGACAAGCCCCTCTGGGCCAGCCTGTTACATGCTAGTGTCCCCTCCTCAGCCTCCCATACCCAGTGGGACCACCAGAGGAGACGTGTGACCAGTCCCCAAAACTGGGGAAAGCAGGCTTCCTCACCCCAACACCCCTGCACCCCACAGAGCCCACTCCACCCCAACTGCACAACCTTACCTGGCACAGCGAGGACATCCTGCACACACACCCAAATATCAGCACGCTCCTTGCTGCCCTCAGGTGCTCTGGGCTGCAGCTGCCACTTCATACTGGGAGGATCACAGTCTGTACTGGGATGTGGCCAGGGCATCCAGTTTGTCCTGGCCCCTTCAGGTCGGGACAGACCTTCCCCTGAGTCATTTAGTCATATTTACACATCAATAAAGAAGTTTTCACAAATTACTAAAGCTTGTGCTGGGCTTAGTAGAGAGCCATAGGGTTTCATCCAATGCTGTTGTTCCTCGGTCTCTGTTTTTGAAGAAAACTAAATAGGATTCAGCCAGAGACAGTGGATCCTGGAGCTGGATCTTTCCATAACACCTGCTCAAAAAGTGAGTGGGACAGAAGGCACTGCTGTTCCCTGCCCCTTTACAAACCCTTACCTCCAGCAGAGACCACAATGGGCCCAACATACCTGCCAGACTTCTTCTTCCCAGATTTTTTTATTGCCAGATTTTTAGAGTCTTTATGGGCCAGGCTGACTCAAGAGGCATAATCCAAATTTCCTTGTCCCAAGATTTCCCTTTTTCCTCGGTTTCTGGCCTCAGCCCACCTTGCCCACATCAAGCAGATGGTGCCCCGAGCCTCGTGCTGGAAGTGCTGTTGGCCCAAATGAAGCGTAACACGCCGAGTTGTCCCTAACAAAGGGCTCCTCTGTTTGGCTTTCCCGGGAGGGTTATTATAGCCGGCGTTTATTTTGGCCTGGGACCAAAACATGCATTAGTGTGCCTCATCCTGTGCACTTCTGTGTGCGGCTCTGACAGGCGTGGGGGGCTCGCAGACGCCAGGCCAGGCTGGAGGGAAGGTTTTCAGGAGTTAAAATTCTTCTTCCCATGCACACACCGTTCAGAGATCAGGCCTGAGCATCCTGGGGATGGTCCATGCTGGCCCCACGTGTGCCATCCTTGCCCACTTTGCTGTGGGGCAGAGGTGAGTGCCAGGGGCAGGCTCGGGGTCTGCCCTGCAGTCCCAGCTGTGGTGCTGGGCTGTGCAATAATTAATTTTGGCTTCTCATAGAGGGGTAATGGTACTGAACCTGCATCATAAAAGTTTCAGGACGTAACAAGAGGAGCAACAGGTTCACAGTGTGCTGGGAGGATGGCTCGAGGGGCTGAAGGGGTATTCCCATTCCCAGTGCATGGAGTCACTGCAGAAACGTGTCTCTCCACACCAGGTGATGCAGGTGCTGTCCCCCACCCTGTGTATCAGATTCTCTGAGGATGGTGCCATCCTTTCCCTGCAAACTGCTGCACCAGGGTCAGGAGAGGCCCTTAAACTGCATTTGTAGCCTCAAAAGAAACCCCAGCTGGGTGCTGGGCAGCAGCAGTAGCTCACCTGGGGTGATAGGAGCCCCAGGTGAGATGCTGGGACACTCAGTGTCCCCTCACTGCACCACTGCTGCTGCCACAGGTGCTGCCACTGTGTCCCTGTGTGAGCAGTTCCCTCGCTGTGTTTTTGGCACGTCCTTTGCTGGGCTGGAAACGTCAAAGCAGACGGCATCTGCTCTCTGTGCCGTGCTGTAATTAGGAAACAATATTATTAAAACCACTTCCCATCTCTGCTTTCTTTTCATCTCCCCTCCTTCTCGTGGTTCCTCTATTCTCTCCGTGCAGCCCGTGGCCTTTGGGCTGAATGCTGATGAGCTGTTGTTTGGTCTAATCTGCAGTGCTTGTTAACGGGTTTGTTAACACAATTTCAAACCACCTGCTCTGGGCTGGCTTCCCCCAAGTCCTGCCCCTCCAAATCAGAGCCCATTGCCAGGGAGGTGCTGGGGTTATTGCTCTTTTCTGCTCCAGATGCTCATGGGCACAAGCTCTGCCACCCACGTTGAAACCGAGCTCTGCCCAAATCCTCGTGCTTTGCTGTGGGGGCATCTGCACCAACGTGATTTTTTTGGTAAATCACTGCATAAAGGCATTGCATTATTTCTACACACCCAGCCTTGTAACTTTCCCCACAACTGTTTGTTTCCAAAAGGAGGATGGCCACAGTTGGCAGCCACCAGGAGGGATACAGGGATGGAGCAGCTCTCCTGCGAGGCAAGGCTGAGAGAATTGGGTTTGTTCTGCCTGGAAAAGAGAAGGATTTGGACTCACCTCATTGTGGCCTTCCAGGATCTGAGGGGAGCCTACAAGCAAGATGGGGAGAGAGCATGGAGTGACTGGACAAAGTGGAATGACTTCAAACTAAAATCGAGTAGGTTTACTGAGATATTAGGAAGGAATTCCTCCCTGTGAGGGTGGGGGGTGCCCTGGCACAGGATGCCCATCCAAGCTGTGGCTGCTCCATCCCTGGAAGTGTTCGTGGCCAGGTTGGACAGGGCTTGGAGCACCCTGGGATAGTGGAAGGTGTCCCTGCCCATGGCAGGGGGTGGAATAATGTGAGCTTTATGGTCCTTTCCAACCCAAACCAGTCTGTGATTCTGATTTCTCCTGGGCCATCAGCTCCCACCTGAGACATCCAAGTGCCAACACTACATGAAGGATGCTTCCCAGCACTCTTTGCACAGCATGGATTTTACCTTCAATTCATGCATCTCACAGTCAAATTTCAAATGTAGAATGTGAAACAACACCCACAGATACCCCTCCCTCTGCTGCATGAGCTGAGTGAGAAGATGCAGATGGCAGCTGGGGAGGAAGGGCTGCAGGAAGGGACAGGAACAGTCAGGTGGCCCAAGAGAAGAGATGCCAAGAGATGTCTCAGTGGAGCTGAGACCTTCCAGAGTTACTGGGCCAGGGAACTGGAGTCTCCTCTCTGCCAGACACAGCATGGCTCACACTTCCCTGAGAAGTGCTTTGGGCTCACTGGGTGGCAGCTGGGCCAGAGGAGTTGAGCACCATTTGTACGTGGGCACTCCAGGGTGGGTGAAGATGCCATTTCAACCCCAGTTCAGCACACTCTGGGCACATCAGTGACACCCCAGCTCTGAGCTACCCCACCTTGAGCTTCTCTGAGGGCTGGCAGGGAAGGCAGCTGCAATTTACTGCTGGAGAGGCAGCTGGAAAGGCTCTCCCACCTGTCAGCAGAGCACATCTGGGTCTCTTGTTTTAGTATCACTTTAGTCAAGGAGGGATTAAAACTCCAAGAAGTTGAGGTGACTTTCTAAGAACAAGTAAGTAACATCATAAAAGAGTACCAAAAGTGTATTGGAGACATTTGCACCATTTTTCTGCCCAATTTTCTCCTTTTTCTGAGTGCTGTGTTTTGGGCTAGATGAGAACCCTGGTCTCTCCAGAGTGCTCCTGTAGCTGGTACTGGGATCTGGAGCTGCAGACATCAATTTGCCAAGCACAAAGATGCCTTTGAACCTAATAACTTGCAGACAATAATACTCTTTTACATGCTAATAGATAGGATTGTTCTTCAAATGTCTGACATTTATAGCAGTATAATATCTCTGGTGGAAAGCATGCCAGGGATCGGCACGACTTCCCAAGGCATGGGCTGGGGAAAGAAAGGGATGGAACAGGAATTAATAGACAAGATTTGTGGCTGAATTTCACTTTAGGTTTCCTCCAATTGCTGCTGTTTCCTTCCCATATTTCAAAAGCTATGACTGCCCTGGAAGGTAATTCACACAAAACCCCCTGAACAAAGCAATGAAAATAGAGCAGCAAACGGAGATGGGCTGTAAATCAGCATCATCCACCTGGAAGCTTTGTTGGCTGGTATCCAGCTGAAAAATCAGGGCCAGGCCTCAGTAGCTCTGCTTAATGTCAGAGAGACAATAGGCAGGAATGTCTGCCTGGAGATGTTTGCTTGAAACGGATGAATTATTAATAAACTTATTGTTATTTGTTATTGTTCTTAAGCAGCTTGTCTCGGTACACATGTTAAAGTGGATTTCAGTCTTTCCTTATTATGCCTAACAAATATTTGTGTCCAGATGCGAAGTGGGGACGGTATCTAAATTCTGATGAGAGATGCCCAGAGGGAATTTGTGTATGTGGGGCAGTGGGAAATCTGGGTTTGTGTTTGCATCCCTGCCCAACTGAGGTTACTGTTTGTTTGCTTGAGTCAAGCATCTTTCCAGTTTCCAGCCCATAATATTGTTGGGAAACCTGCTGGGAGAAGCAGCTCTGAGGGGCAGAGCTGGCATTGCACCCAAAACTCCAGGTGACTCCTTCCCCAGGCTGAGTGTTGCCAATATCTCTGCTGCAGTCCCAGCAGAGAGGAGGGCTTGAGGAACAGCAAGCCTTACATTTTTGGTGCTGGTTCATGCCTGAGACAGGAGCAGGAATGTTGCCATGATGTCTCCTGAATAAATATGTGCCACTGCTGCTCTCATTTGTCTGAACAGTTTTGGAGGAGTTGCAGATGGCCCTTTAAATACTTGCAAGGCCTGCAGCCTTTCCAGAGTGGTTTTTCCCCCCTTTCTCCAAGTTACTTGGCTCCCTACAGTAATTAATATTATCTAAGGGGGTGAAAAGTGAAGCAAAGCCTTCATATTTGAGATTATTCACACAAACAAAAATGTAAACAGCTGTCTGAGAGAGAAGGAAGACACGGGCTGAGACAGGAATGAGCTGCCTGGAGCTGTACAAAAGCCTGTGTGCTGGGATGTTTGGTGCCCACTGGGCACAGCCAAGAGATGCTGTGCTGCCACATCCTGGGCAAGGAGTGGAGCCACGAGCAGCCCCAGGTCACTGTCCAAGGGATTTGATTCCCTAGAAATCTCAATTGCCACAAAAGCTGCCCCTCTTCAATGCCAAAACTTATCACTGTGCTCATCCAAATGGCTCAGCCTGGCTGGAAACTTCCAGGATTGAGAGAATCACAAGGAGAAAAACATCCCCCTATGAACTTCAGGCACTTTGTTTCAGATCTATTCCTAGACCACAGGGCACAGGATCACAGAGCTGGGTGGTTTCAGGGAACATGGCCAGGATGGCCGGGCAGGGCAGGGTGGGATGGGATGGGATGGGATGGGATGGGG
>VYXF01001701.1:233720-245717 GCA_013397295.1 Polioptila caerulea
GCAGGGCAGAGCAGGGCAGGGCAGGGCAGGGTGGGATGGCAGAAACACCCCTGGTTGCAGGGACAGCTCTGTAATGAACTGGCCTGCACGCTGCTGCATTGTAACCTTTTGGAGGAGGCCTTGGCTTTCAAATGGAGCAGATCACGTCAGGAGGAGCTAATGAAGCATTTCCCTTTGTGTTCCCCTGCCTTTCTCCCTTCCCTGGTCCTTTGGGCACAGGAACCCTCTGTATTATTCATCCTGACTTTGCTGAGATCTTGAAACAGGGCTTTTCCTCCCATGGCATTTATGAAGACTCAGTTATTTTTTTTTCCAGGGGATTTAATACAAAACATTCCTGCTTCTGAGGCTCAGGAAAAATCTGTTTGGCTGGTGCTTGTCTCCTGCAGGGCTCTTTGCAGGGGATGGAGATGGGAACAGCAAGGTGGGAGCTGCTGGGGAGGGCAAAGGAGGAGAAGGTAACCAGAGGGAGACAGCTCCAAAAAGCTGGGAAACAACAATCCTGTCTGTGGCAGAGGAAAATGTGTAAGAGAGTGCTGGAAACACTGACTGCCAATGGGTGAGCTTGGATTTGCTCAGAAATGTGTGGCTAGACTGTGGCTCTGGGTGAATTAATGAATGTATGTACTGCAAGGGGCTCAGAGGAGGCTGTTCCTGCAGAAAGGGGGGATTTTTTGGCCCAGAGAATTTGAGAAGGATGCTGCTCTTCTTGGGGATGTGACAGTGACAGAGCTGCTGTCCGAGGCCTTGGTGCCTCATGAGCTTTGAAGAATAAAATAATGCAGGTGGCCTGTGCTGATTCTCATATCCAGGGTGAATTTCATTATATCTGTGTTCTGGGGGTGAAATCTTGGTAGCAGAGCCAGAGATTCTCAGCATAATAGTCTGTTGGCTCTGCTCATCCACCTTCTCTCTGCCTGCTGTGGACAGAGAAATTGAGTATCTGAGATCTGGTGAGGACTTTTCTTCCAGCCAGGAGAGACACAGGAAACTTTCAAAATTCTCTGCAAGAGGCTGGAAGAAGTATTTTTTGCTCGGTCAAACAGATTTTAATAATTTAAAACATTTTTGTTTTCATGGTGATTCATTTTATATTCCAAAATTAAATCTTATTAATTGTTTCAAACTGGAAAAACTCAAGATAACTCATTCCACAAATTTGGGAAGAGGATGTTTTGACTCTGTGGGAGCAGTGTGTTTCTCTTTCTGTCTCTGATGTGATTTTTTTCTGTGAAATGGCCATGACCTTTTGCTGTTTTCATTTTGCCACACCTGCATTGTCCAAGATGTGGTGGCTCTGGAAGTAGCTTTTCCAAGAGCTGAATTTCTGCTGTTTGCAGGTGGAGCAGGCGAGAGGCTGTGGGCATCGTCACCATGGATATTCCCTGCAGACAGAAATCATGCATCGTGGGGAATGCACTTTATATAACTCCCTGGCTGAGGGAGTATTTCCCCAGTTGATGTTACAGCCACTGAGAAAATCTCTTGGCTGCACAGAAGCATCCCTGTAGTACAAAGTGGGGAGGGGAAGGCCAGACCCAGCTCAGGGAGCACAGGGAGCCAAGCTGCAGCCAAGATGTGGTTCTGAGCTTCCAAAACATTCTGGTGGTCCAGTGGCTGCCAGGTTTGAACCTCCTGTTTGCTCTCTGGCAGCCAGCAGGCAGTTTGCAAGGCCATTCCTATCTGCAGAGCTGATGCTTGCAGGATCCAAGCAGATCAAGCCCATGGAAGCTCTGGGTGAGGGAGCCTTGCAGGATGACAATCCCAGGGTTGAATTTCCTGCCCTCTTGCCCATCGTGCAGTGGCTGATGAGGCTCTGGGGTGATGTAGCCCTGGATACACAGGGGGGGTCTCCCAGCATCTCCATGGGCTCTCCATGGCTCTGCCTCAGCCCCTGCCCCAGCAGTGCAGCCCTACATGCTCATCCTTTCCTGCTGCTCATGCTTGTGGTGTGAGTAATGTGCCCCAGAGCCTCCCTCGCGGGTCACAGAGCCTCTCAGGCTGACCAGAACAGGGTCATGAATTTCTGCTGCTTTCACAGCTCCAGCTTGATGGCTCCCTGTTGGCTTCAGGCTGGAGTGAGCCAGGGTTTGGCCTGTCATCCCCCTGCAGCACAGCAGTGTTTGGTGGATACTGCTCTAGCAAATGGTTTTGAAATCAAGGAAGGGCTGATTAACCCTATTCCAGCAGTGTCTGTGTGGCTCAGAGTGTGATGGGTACCAGGACACTCTCAGGCAATGTCCATGCCAGCTGCTGGACTGCCTCTGCAGCAAATGATGCTGTGCAACGAGCTCCAGTGCTAACACTGAACTTGCCTGTGGAAAACCCCCAATGCTATTTAGCTCCTGGTCGTTCCCCTCAATTCCCTGTGGTGTCCCTTTGGTGCAGGTATCAGGGAAATGCTAGCTCTGAGAGCTTTGACAAATAAATCCTCTAGGCCTCGTTGTAAGGCAGGAAATTCTCCCACCTCTCCATTTTCCAGGTCAGGAAATGAAGCACAGAGCAATGTTGTGGATCTGGAGGATGGCCTCTCTTCCAGAGCCCAGCACTGGATGTTCTGAATGGACACGGAGCTGCCTCTCTTCATTCCTGGTGAAACACCTGGACGAGCTTTTCTGGCTCATTGTAGGACTTGGGCATGAAGCCAACAAATCTGCAGCCTTTGAGTTCAACATCTCCCTCTGCCCCCAAAGTCAACGAGAGCTTTCTTCACCTCTAGACAGCTGAATTTCCACTTCATAAATCCAGCCCCCTTCTAACCTGGCATGGGGTGCCCTCAGTACTGTTATTCCATTAAATCAGAGTAAAATTATTATCTTTTGTTTCCTTTTTCTTGAAACCACAGGTCCACCCTGGCACCTGTGTGGTTAATCCCAGACCTGATTCTGCAGGTGGGAAGTCTGTGAGTTCCCAGAACAATGTGATTCCTCCAGTGGCCACGGCACTTTTCACCTTTTCCCTCACACCTTTAGCAGATATTTCTTTGAGATGATGATACAACATGTTACCAAGGCAATGGAAAATCCAGGCTTCATATTGCAGATTTCTTCTCCAGCAGGACTTGGAGGGAATGGGGGTGGAGTCAAGAGTATTATTATTGAATTTATTATAATTGAATTCATTATTATTGAATTCAGAGGGAGCCCCTTGAGACTGGTGGGGAGGGTTGAGCTCCCCACACCACCAACCCTGGCAAAAACTATTCACCATCCTCTGGCACTGCCATTCCATGGGTGACACCAGTGATGCACCAGCACAGCACAGTGCCAGGGAACGAGGGCAGCGTCCAGAGCACAGCATCATGCTGGCTTTGACTTCTGGCCCTGGCCCCTGTGGAAACCAGGAGTGGGAATGTTAAAGAATCCTTCTTACAGCCGTGCCAGGTGCTGTGTTGGGATTTTGAGGGGTGCTGTGTGTTGCTTGGGGCTCAGAAGGGGATCAAGTTCCTGCTGCAGCCCAGGGCCACAGTCTGCAGGTGTTTGCTGGCCACACACCCGTTCCTGCCCGGGGATGCAATTCTGACCCCCGAGCCCCCAGGAGGAGCTGGGTGCCCTCGCCCCATCGTGCCACACAAGGAGGATTGTCCCTCTGTCCGGAACGTGCTGTCACATCGTCCCCAGAGCCCCATTCCTGCACACCCGGGGCGCTCCGGCGGGCGGCAGATGTTGCACAGCTGGCCGGGCTGTGTGGAGCAACACTGACATGCAGCGGTCGGCAGCTGCATCTCTGCCTGCCCCTGCCCTCCCGAGCTCAGCCTCACCCGGGACGGCCCCAGGACAAGCCCCGCATTGCTTCCCAAAAACTGAGCTGCTTCCCAAAAACTGAGCTACTTCCCCGTGGAAAAACCCCATCCTGGCTGCTGATCGTCCTGCCACAAGAGCGATGTCTGCCACAGAGAAATCACTGCTGGTTAAAGAGGGGGGAATTGCCAGCAGAAGCATTTTTTTTAAGCATGTTATTTAAATTCCTGTAAAACTGCCCCCCTAACACTGCTTGTAAGAGACCACGCTGCTTCCCAGAGGATGCTGACTGGCAATTGTTCCCAGATGGAAAAGTAGGTGCAATGCTGAAGCAGGGAAGGAGGAGACTGGGAGGAGAGTAATTTGGGATATTCGAGCTCTCAGGAGCTCTGGGTGTGATGTTGGCAGCTCCATTGCTCAGAAGAGTTTGGCCACAGCGGATGCCTGTGCTGAAAATCTGTCCCTTTTATCAGTGCTGATGTGTTTTGAAACCTGGCCAGGGAAATGGCACCAGCTTGGGGCTACCCTGGCTGCCAGCCCTGCTCCCCGGAGCTGTCACACGGTCACGGTGTCAGCTCATGTGGCACCTGGGTACGAGCCAGCTGTGGCCAGCTGGCCCTGTCCTCTGCTCTGCAAGGATCCTCAGACTGGAGCCCAGTGTGGATGGATGTCTGCCAGCCTGAAGCACCAAAACCCAGGAGTGGTGATGACAGGGAACAGGCAAAAAGAGAAAACAGTGAAATTACAACACTTGATGAAAGAAAAATCTCCCTTTCCCCAGGTTTGGTGTGCAGTGTTTAGCAAACATTCACAGTAAAAGTCCAAAAGATGCTGTTGTGTCAGGAGAAATTGGAGCAGTTCAGGGAGGAACACTGAGGAAGGAAGAAGGAGCTCCAGTCTTAGCAAAGGGGGTGCTTTGGCTGGTTTGGTTCTGTACAAGGAGTCAAACCAGGGCTGCAGTGGAGCACCAGCTCAGTGGAAGCTTCCTGGCAATGTGTGGTGTTTTAGGCAAAAGACTGAATAAGATTCTTAAATGTGTGAGAGGGGAAACAGGGAGTAGGTGCTGGGAGAGGATTTTACCTTTGTGTGGGGCTGGGGAGACTGATTCAGGAATTTTGTATCCAGTTCAGGTGTCTGCATTTAAGAGAGGGTATTGGAGAGTGTTGAAAAGAGCTACAAAAATGATTGAAAGACTGGAGAAACAGCTTTACAGGGGAGAGAACTTAAAGACCTCCATCTGTTTTCATTATTAAAAAAATAGGTTGAGGGGTGACTTGATGACAGTGTATAAATACCTTCAGAGGGAGAAAGGAGTGGGCATTGCAGGATCTGTAATTTAGCAGGGGAAAAACCACGGATGGCTGGAATGAAATCGAACTGGAAATTAATCACCTTCATTGTTTAAAAGAAACCCCAACAGGTCTAACATTTTGGAACAAATTCAAAGGAAAAGGGTGGTTTTCTTCAGTCTCAGTGTCAGACAATGAAGACTGGGAGCTTTTCTCAAAGACATATGTTAGCTAAGGCACAAGTTAGCACAGGATGGCTGGAGCCTAATGTGGAGATTGCTGTGTTGAAATTATTGTGTGGATACACTCAGCATTGCAGTGGCATCCCAAAAGATGCTCTAGCACACATCTTTGGGCTTATCCACCAGGTTCCTGAGCAGGACTAATGGAAAAATGAAAACTCGGGAGCAAGGATGAAGTGAAGAAAAGAAAGGAAAAAAAATCCATCATGGGGTTGATTTTGCATGCTGGCTTTTAAGAAAAAAAATAAATCAGAGACAAGGAAGAGCAACCCCCTTGACCCAGATCCCTGCAGGTGTGGCCAGGTATGGTCAGTCAGAAAAAGCCTCTGGAAGTGGGAGGACGAGTTGCTGTCCTGAATTAATGACATGAGTTGGAGCAGGGGTTTAGCTGGGCTGGTGTAGGACACACTCCTAATGACGGCCTTGGGGCCCTTGTGAGTGCAAACACCAGCTCAGTGATGTTCCCTACCCTGGGTGCACATCTGGTCCTTTGTTCTGGACTATGGGAAGGCCCCTTCCTCTGCACTCCCGCCCTTGCTGCCATTCCTGGCCCTGTTCCCACTGGCTCAGCAGAGCCCCTGCCTCCTCTCAGGCTCCTCACACCCAGCCCGCTGCCAGCAGCTGGGAGCAGTTGGATTTTGGGATGTGGTGGTGCCAGGCTGGGGGTTCTCACTGCAGCAGGGAAGCTCAGGCCTGAGCACTTGGTGGAGAAGCAGAAATAAAAGGTTTTGCTTCATTGGCTGATGGATTGTTCAGTGTTACAGCCCAAATGGCCACTCAGCATCCCACCTGTGCCCCTGGGAATATCAAGGACCTTGTGTCCTGCCTTCACACTGACACTTTTCTAAATTATTCAGGGGTTACAGGATTTGGCAGCTGAAAAGGTCAAATGCTGACAGGCGTGTTTTCCCCAACTCTGTCCTTGGCTGGGCTTTATTTCCCAACTCCAGCCGTGTCCCCCAGCCCTGCTGCTTGTGTGATGCCCCAGCACTGGTCACTGCCAGGAGTCAGGATGAGCCCCAGCCTTGTTGGAGCCTCCTGGGGAATCACTGAAACAAAAATGTGGAAAGAATCAAACCCCTTGAGTGTTTTAGGAGGGAGCTGAGGACAGCACCTGGCTCAGGGTGGTCAGCCCTCTGCCTTGGGCCATGTGGGAATAGCTAATAGCCTGTCTGATTTGGAGAGGCCTCTCAATCCCTCATCCCCTCCCTCCTCCTGTCCCAGGTGATAACATGCTTTCAATGAAAAAACCTGAGTGAAAGTGAGTGAAAGGCAAAAATGTCTGTCTGTGGCAGAAAGCAAGAGATTGAAAGTGCTAACAGAGCTTTAGGGTGGGTAATAGCAGGAGATTTGTGAAAAGGATCTGGAAGAAAAGCCCCTTTTCAAAGGAATTGTATAATCTCTGGTAGCTCAGTGTTCCACACTCCAGGATTGCCTTCAGGATCTGCCATCAGAGGAGAGGATTTGCTGCTCTCTTCTGTGGATGAGCACCACAGAAACCCTTCCCACACCACTCCTCTAAATCTTCTTTGAAGGGATGCTCCTCTCCTCCTAGCGAGGTTCAGGGCTGTCCCTGTTTTGTGACACACATTTGCAGAAATAATCAGGAATAAAAAGGGGAGCAGAAAGCTGCCATGGAGGGATGCCCCTCTAAATCCCAGTATCCCCAGAGCCAGGATGGGGTGGAGTGGTCCAGGGTGATGCTGGGGGCTGCACTGGAGAGGAAATATGCCCCACTTGTAGATCTGTGGGGTGCTCAGCTGCAGGCAGAGCTCTTTTGGCAGCAGGAAGGATAGAAAGGCTTTCAGTGGAAATGATCTTTATTGGCAAGCGCAGCTTTGCTGAAATCAACCCATTTTGTGGGAACAAGTAGGAAACTATTGATGGGAAAAAAAATCTGAACCATTCATTTTGACCTTTAGAGAACAATTTTTTCCTCCAAAGCATTTAATTTCAACAAATTGTTCAGTTTAGTATTGATGCTACCACTCAAATTGATGCCATTTTAATCTTCCACGTGTGTGAGCTGCTGGTTCCTGGCTGTACCCTGGCAGTGCTGGGCTCCAGGGGCACCCACAGCACCTTTCCATGCCACAGCAAAGGAATCCTTCCCCATCGAGCCTTCTGAAAGCCTTCTCCAGCAAATTTGGCATGGCCAAGAGGATTTGGAGCACATCTGAAAGCACCACAATTTCCTGTGGAAGAGAAATTGGATTTTCCAAGCACTCTGAGTCAGCAGTGCAAAGCCTGACCCTCCCTGCCCAGCCCTTCTGATCCAACCTCTCAGAGAACAGCAATAAACATATACATTAGCCTGTTACATTTTTGATGTGAAAAGGAGATTAGCTTTAAATTTGTGTGACCTTAATGTGCTTAAATTTGAGCTGCTCTTTAAATCTGTGTAGAATTGGGGCCTGTTAGTGGCCCACACCCCACCACGGTGTCCTGCTGATGTCCCCCTGGCAAGAGAGGGTGCTCTGGCAGCTGACTGCACTGATCTGAGGTGGCAGCAGACCTGTGCCAGTGCCAGGTTTGGTTATGCTCATGTAGGAGAGCACACAGTGTCTGCAGCCCTGCTCGCCAGCGCTGGGACTTTTGCTGCTGCCTGGGAAGTTGCAACAAGGACAAGAACTGTTCCATTTCATCCCTGCAGTGCTCTGTGCAGATAAAAAAGGTGTGTGAGGCTGCAGGGGCTGCGGGGGGCTCCTGGCCAGGGCAAAGGCTTGTCCCTTCTCATCCACACCGGGATCCCAGGCTCCTCCTGGGTGGATTTGCAGGGAGCTGGAGGGAGGGATGCTCAGGGCTCAGCCCAGGGCAGTGACAGGGCTCTCCTGGGCTCACCTTTAGAGCAACATCATTATTTCAGAGACATGTACAAGGGCAAATTGCCCGTGGGCACAGTGTGTGAGCGAGCTGGGCCCAGTGAGGGAGGAATTTGTCACCTTTGGGAGCTCAGTGATGCTGTGGATTCTCCTCCTGCACACCCAGGCCTCTGCCCACCCAGCCCTGCCACCAGCAGCTGTAGGCCTGCAGAGACAACTCCCCAGGCTCCGTTTTTAACCCACTTGCTTTCATTTATATTCAAATCAGAGGATAAATGTAGGCAATGCGTGCACTCAGCTCAGGCAAGGCTGCTGCTCCAAAGCAACCACAGAGAAGGTGTTTTATTTTTAAAATGCATGAAGGAAGAGATGAAGGCAGGGAGTTCTGCACTCTAACTATCACCTTCTCGTTGCTAATGTTGGCCTGGCCATGAAAACAGAAAGATTTGTAAAATTTATTTGTTTTCCAACTCACATGCTGTTTACTTGGCTCCAGCAGGGAAAATAAAGCCAAGGCTTCTGCTGGTGCTTTTAGTCAATTCGTGTGTCTCATGACCAGGTTTGTAGAGATGCTCCTGGGGATTTCAACTTCCAATCACTCTTCATTTGATGATTTCGATAAATGATAAATATGCATAGGGAATAATGAAATTATTCCTGGCAGAAGTGCAGCCTAAAGAATACACTGAACTCCCTTGAATCAGGGCAATGCCTGACAGGGCTCTGCAAAGGGAGTGGAGGACACCCTGCTCAGGGGCAAGCCCTGCAAAAACCCACTGAGGAGGGCTCTCAAATGAAGGTGGAAAAGTTTCCAGCATGGTATGTGGCTCACAGGCCATGTGCCCTGATAAGGCACATGGGATCTCACTAACAACCCTCTGCATTTAGGGCAGAATTCTGCCCCAAAAGATGCTCCTGACATTCTCAAAAGTGACGGTGCCCTTTTGCAGCGTGTGTGGAGCACATGTGTGCTGACACCTCCATGTGTTGACCAGGCTGGACTCAGCCTTGTGCCTCAGTCCCCACGGCAGAGTTGTGCTGCCTTGTCTTTTCTGGGCTTTGCCCACCCTGGAGCACAAAGCACTGTCAAAACCTACATAATACACCCTGACTTCATGGGAGTGGTGCAGCAAAAGGCTGCTGGGTGCTTGGAATGCAAAGTCTGCACAGAGGATTCATTACTCCTGGATTGCAATTAATGATAATTAAAAAAAAAAAAAAGAAGTTTTTGTATTGAGAGTTATGCTGGATGTCAGAATTAACATCTCATTGAATTATCAAAGCTTTCAAGTAGTGGGTGGTGGAGAGTGGCTTGGGGCTTGCAAATAGGTCAGAGAAAGAGCTGGTTGCTAAATATCTGATAGAAACATTCCACTGGGGAAGAAAATCTTGCTGATTTGATGGAATAGGAACAATTCTTGGGAGGATGTCTATTCCCTTAAAACTTGGGGAAAAAGCAGGCATGGAGGCTGGGCTGCCTGTGTGTGACCTGGGCTCTGTGTCTGGCTCCCCAGGGATCCCTCCTGCTCACATATGCATTAGTCCCCTTCTCACTGCAAAATGAAAACACAAAAAGAAGGGAAGCGTGAACATTTCGGTGGCGCGGTGCCAGCACAGGTCTGCTCTGTGCCTTTGGCAGCTCCAGCTGAACGCCCTTGAAAGCAGCCACCGGTTTTTCGGGCGCTTGGGTTTTTGGGTTCAGCCCGGGATGGTTCGTGTCCGGTGCTCTGGGCTGTGGAGCACTTGCAACTCTGTGTGACATCAACAGGGGGAGCGGCAGGTCCTGCGGAACTGTCCCTGCGCCGGGTCTGGGACGGGCCATCCTCCATCCCCTCCACCAGCATCCTCCATCCCCTCCACCAGCATCCTCCATCCCCTCCACCAGCATACTCCATCCCTTTCACCCACATCTTCCATCCCCTTCACCAGGATCCTCCATCTCTTTCACCCAGCATCCTCCATCCCCTCTACCCAGCATCTTCCATCCCCTTCACCAGCATCCTCCATCTCTTTCATCCAGCATCCTTCATCACCTTCACCCAGCATCTCCCACAGCCTTTCTCCAGCCTTCTCCTGGCAGCTTGGCTGGCAGTGGTTTTCACTTAGGTGGGAATTCATTCCTCAGGTTTTCCACCTCTGCTGCCACTGGGATGTGGCATTGCCATGAGGGCTCTGGCTTGTGTGTACCCACAATGTGGCAGAGACAGTAAATTGTATTGTTGTGGCTCTTTGTACTGATTCTCGTAATAATTCAGCACTGAAATCAGCCAGCTGGGCAGATGAGAGTTCTGTTTTTGCATGGGATCCCACCTCCAGGGGATGGACAGCCTTTTTTCATGGGTCCTGCTGGGTTAAAGATGCCCAGGAACCTCTGGCACTGCCAGGATCTTCCTGTCTCCCTCCTTTGCTGGGGTGACAACAGAGGGCCCAGCTGAGGATAAAGAGATGAAGGACTGACATGCTTAAGCTGCTCCTCACAAGCAGAGGTGAGAATGTAATATTTTGGGAACCAGATGAGCAGATCTGGCAGCCTGTGCTGTGCTGGCCCTTGTGGGGAGCAGCCCTGAGCTGAGAGGTGGGCACAGGGTTGGCTCCCGAGGCTGTGCAACTTCAATTTAAAACTAAGGAATTTCTTTGTTCCAGGCAACTCTTCCCTTCATCTTTCCTCTGCTTGGCTTCTTCTTCCTGTTCCTACAGACAACAACCTTGTGTGAACTGCTGGAGGAGACTCAGCAGGTGGCTCAGCAAACCCTCCTGCCTCCTGCCAGCTGTGTTCCCCCGATCAGAGGGACCCTCTGGTCCCGTGGGGAGCGACGGGCTGGCGGCGATTATGAGAGCAGATCTCAGAAGGGTTCGTCTCTGTGGGGGAAATGGCGCAGCAGAGCTGCTGGGGAATAATAATTCTATTATTATGCAGGAATAAAGTCCCGTTTATTTCTGAGAAGGGGATGGGTATGGGGGAAGAGCACTGAGCGATTGCAGAATAATTACACACAGCAGCTATGCTGGGCAGTGTTTCTGTTGTAGGCAACTCCTAAATATTGTGCTAGAGAAGGACTGGCAGCCTGGACCATGTGGTGGGTGAAGGTGAGGCTGTCCCATCCCAAAGGGCACTTGTCAGCATCCATTGGCTCCTGCAGGAACGAGAGATGATGCAAACACTCACCTGGCAGTGCCACACACCTGCGGGCAGGGCCGGCCAGCCGAGAGCCACCAGGCTCCCTGCGCCTTCCCGCAGTGGGATGCGTAGGGATGCTGCTGCTGCTGCCCTCCGGCTCTGTCCGGCCCACCCAGCTCCTCCAGCACATCCCAGCCTTGCTTCCACGTGCCTTTGTGTTGATCAGAGCGGCGTTTTCCCACGGCGCGGGGCTGGCAGCGCATTCCTGCCTCGCTTCACCACGCGTGAACCGGCGATCACCCAGCCGGCTCCCGTGAATTATTAATATCTGTGTCACTGTGCTTCCTCCCCCCGCGGCGCTGCCGATCGCTCCTCCGGGACGGGGGGCTTGGCCAAGGTCACTGCCGGGGGTGCAGGTGTCATCGTCCGTGGGGCTGTCATTGTCCCGCATCCCTGCGGGGCGGGCAGAGCTCGGTGCCCGGAGAGGGGCAGCACAAAGGGGAACGGCACCGCTGCGGGGCTGGGCTGCGGGAGACGGGCACGGCCACACGGATGCAGGCGGCTGCATCCGACCTGCCAGACCCCTCCAGGGACCTGCAGCGGGACGCGAGGAGCACCCCTCCTTCCTGAGCACCGCTTTGTGTCCCCATGCGATATTCCCCGGCGCCCTCCTCGTTGTTTCCCAAAACTGAGGCCGGGGAGGACGGGGGAAAATCTAATTTTTTTAATAAAAATTTTAAACACAACAAAAAGTTAAAACCTTTAAGCCCCGGTATTCTTACAAAT
>VYXF01001701.1:246412-260930 GCA_013397295.1 Polioptila caerulea
CGGCGACCCCCGGGCGGGGTGGGCGAAGGGATGTCCGCGCTGCGGGACCCACGGAGCATCGGCCGGCTCTGGGCTCCCCGCGGGGCCGGGTGCGGGGCTGCCGGGCCGTGCCGACCCCGGGATGCAGTCCGGAGGGGCAGCTGTGCCTCGCCCGTGCCTTGCCGGGGCTGTACCGGCGACTTTGGGGAGCAGCGGGGCAGGTGCTGGTCCAGGTTACCCGATACATCCTCCAGGCAGTGGTCCCTGGCATGCATTGTGATCCCGGGGGAGGAGATGAAGACGGGTCCTTCCTATCTCCTTGCATCCAGTGTCCAGCAGGGTGGATGCTGGCCTCGAGCATCCCCCGGTGGGACTTTGTAGGTCGAGTTGGTCCACGGCCACCAAGTGTCCCCGGTGTCCTACCTCGGTGTGCTGGCAGCAGTGAGAGCCCAGGGTTAGTGATGACTTGGGGTCACCAGAGCCCGTGTTCTTACCAGGGTCAGGAGGTGTGTTTGGAGCTCAGCGGGTGCTGGGGTACTCATGCTATCTGATGGCTGTGCAAGGGCAGAAAGAGCCACCAGCTTCATCTGTGCTGGGAATGATGTGTCTCAGTGCAGCCTGTGCAAGGCCTCATCCTGCCCCTGTGGTGGTCGGGGCTTATACAGAGCTGAGGAAGGTGCTATGGCAACAGGAATAAATGGAATTATCAATGTAGGGTGTAAGGAGGAGAGGGGTGAAGGGTGGATGGGAGGGCTGTGCTCTCAGGTGAAGCTTTTTCTGGGTGTAGCATGCACTGACAGCGCTGGTCACTCGCTGGGAGATGAAGCACTGATGCTCTTCAAAGCTGAGACTTCAGTTTACCTATAAATTAAATAGACAAACTCTGCTGGAGTCCAAGGATGGAGCTTTGTCCACTTATTTTACTGGAGAACTTGGCTTCACTCAGCAGTTCCAACGCTTTATCTTCAGACACATGCAAATACTGTAGCACTGATTCTTTCCTGTTTTATATTTGTTTTTTCTCTTTGCCTGAAAGATGTTGGGCTTAAATATGTTGAGCTTCCTCTGATGTGAAAGGCAGGCAGTCTGTTGTTCTGGTAGTGTTAGCAGTCTGAACAAGGGGATTAATCAACTTTTTCCATTTGATAAGGAATAAAAACTGACGATCTGAAGTCGCTTGTTTTTCAGACTTTAATTTGCTTTTTTCTGTTGAGGTTTCTCTCTTTGCTTTTTCTGGAAGAAACAGAATGGCTTAAGATTGGGAATTGCTGATAAAGCTGGGATGAGTTGAGTGTTCTTAAAGCAAAATCAATTTCTTCTCTTATGCCACGCTCAGACAGAATGGGCTGAGCAACTCAGTTCAGCACAGAGTGACCCTCTGGGTGCCAACCAGGGGATCCACTTACACATCCCAAGCTTCCTCCAGCACATTTCCCTCTCTGACTGCTGTGTTGTGTTTGTTTCCATTGGTATCCATTAGTATCCACTGGCACACTGTCACCCTGGGCTCCAATGGCTTCATCAGGAGCATCCTGCTCTGCAGGCAGAGTGACAAGTGCAGGAGGTGGCTGGTTTAGCAGTGGCTTTGGGATGCTCCCACATTCCATGTAGGATGCTTACATAACATCACATCCTCCATGTCTTCTGCCATTGGGGCTGCCAGGGATGGGAGTCTGGGGAATTTTGTGTCCCTGTGCTTCAGTTCCCACTTGGGAAAAGGGAGCATTGAGGATGAGCACTCCCCACCACCACCCCTGGGCGTGCTGAGTCTGTAGTGTGGAGGCCAGCATCACCCTTTGAAGTTTTAACGTGCTAATTATTAATGGCTACAGCCACTTAATTCCAAAAATGCTCTCTGGTGCCTTTACACAGTGGTGATGGCCAGGGCAGGAGCACATGTGCAGATTATGCCTTCTCCAAGAGGCCAGTTTGTTAGTCCTGAGTGTGACAGGTTGAGATTAGCCCTGGCTGAGGGGGGATTGCTGGTGTGCTCTGGGGCTGGGTGGGTTTTATGGCTCCTGAGGGTGGATGAGACAGCATCAGGAGGAGATGCTGGGCTTGGCAGCATCCCCTGTGTGATGGAGGAGCCTGGGCTGGTGTTCTGGGTGGATGGTACAGCCGTGGTCTGTGTGGGAGCTGCTCTCTGTGGGGCTTGGGGGGTTTTCTGTGCTGCCCCAGCTGCTGTGAATTGTGCAGAGATTTGCTCTCAAAGGCTGCTACGCACCAAAGCCACGGCAAAGCCAGTGGACATAATGGGCTTAGCTGAAACCCTCCGTTTGCTTCAACTCAGGCATGTTTTTAACATCACTTTTCCAACTCAGTAGGTAATTAATGCATTATGTGCTCTGTTGCATTAAACAAATGGGCCTTTTCTTGTGCACATTATTAGAAGGGTTTCCCTTAATGTTCATAGCATTATCACTGATATGAGGTTGGTGTGAGAGGCCTCGGGGTCAGTAGTGTTCAGAGCTACCAAGATTTCAATTCTGACTTTGGTGCATTTCTCATTCCAATTTAAGAAGCACTTCAGTTTTCCTTGAGCTGCCTGCTTGCTCTGTTCTTGTCCTCCTCCTTTTCCCAGTTTCATGATGTTTATTTTTCTTTCCAAGCCTGCGATCATGTTAAAATCCTGGATTTTGTTTCTAAGGGAAGTAAATTGCTAATCCTTATGTTTGTGGAGACAAGCTTAGAAGTATCCCCCGCCTTATCACCAAAGCCTCTAGCACCCACTGTGGAGACTCTGCCTCTTTTTTATCCCTGAGAGTCTCAGTTTAAGCAGGAGCTGGAGCTTTGCTGGGGAATCTGGCTTGGGAGCGGCTGCTGCTGGGGTGGATGCTTGTGTTGGAGCAGAGATGGAGCTGCTGTGGCCAGCATGGTCCTGGTTGGACTTTCCCTGCCTGCAGAACAAAACTCCTCAGTTCCACACAGTTCTCAGGGCAGCGTTGAGTAACGTGGGTCTCTTTGAAGGACGTTTTGTTCTGCCTCTCTTCCAGCCCTGTGCACAGCAGGTGAGTGGGCTGAAAAACCCCAATGTCCTTTCAGAGCCTTGCTGTGCTGGGTCAGCAGGAGAGCTGCACCCAAACCCTGGGTATTGGTGCCTTTAGACTGTACTGAGTGCTTCAGATCCTGACAGCTGTTGCCTTCTCCCCGGTGTTTGTCATGCCTCACTTGCCTCCCTGGGTCACCAGCTCCCAGAGGTGATGTTGGATCTGACTCCTCACCTCTGCACCACGTAGGAGGGGACAATGAACAATTTCTGCTGCAGCCACAGGGCCGGAAATGCAGGTGGCTTGGAGCATTAACCACGGGAAGGTGTCACACGCTGCCACGGAAATGTGTGAAAGCTGAGTCAGTGAGGCCTGATGGGCCCCCAGCTGCTGGCAGGGGCCGCCTGGGGCTGGGGTGCTGCTGCTCAGATGGAGGAGGTGCAGCCAGAGCCCCTCAATGGGTGCTGGCTGCAGCTTTGTGTGGGATTAGCTGATGGGTTTAGCTTGTGAAGAGGAGCCTGGCAAATCCCTGGGGGCGTTGGGCTGGCCTGGGTAATTGGCTGGGCACAGGGGAGGTGACAGGTTGAGGAGGGTTGGTGAGTGCTGGCTTCATCCAGCTGGAGAGGTGGAGGGTTTTGCTTTTGTGCAGAGCACGTGGAGAAGGGTCTGTGCATCCTGTTCTTGCAGGAGGTGTGGTGAGGGCAGGTTTGGGGGGGTCCCCACAACACTTACAGTGTTATTGTAGAGCAAAGACTGGTCCAAGCCATGGAGCCATCAGCAGGCAGACCCTGCCACACTGGGGCTGTGCCCCTCGAGGGGTTGGGAGCTCTCAAATCCTGGCAGGACAGAAACAGCTGAGTTGTTGAAGGTAGTTGCAGGACCTTGTGCCATCATCGCTTTTGCAGCTCTGGGTGACTCCTCCTCTTCTCTCATGCAGCCATTAGATCCTTTGGAAGAAGTCTTCTCACCTGTCTATGGGTTCACCTGCCTGAATGCCCCTGCTCTGCCTCTGATCCTGTGAGGGACAAGCAGGAGGAGCCAGGGAGGGTGAGCTGGAGCTTTCCCCCTGCTCATCACTTGGGAAGGCAGCTTAAGCCTTCCTTGTTGGAGGGCTCAGGATTGTGTTCCATGTGGTTACAGAGATAACTTGTGTTCAAGGTGCTAGCAGGATTTAAATTTATTTAAAGAAATGGAAATGAAGGCACGGATGTGAAAGCTGAGGATAAGGAGGATGGTCTTGTTCCTCAGGATCAGCACAGGAGCAGCCAGGGCAGAGAGTGCCTTTTTTCAATCAAATAATAAGTTTGTATCTTTAAGCTTTAAATAAAGACATGTTGCCCAGAGCAGAAAATGTCACTCCCTTGCTTTCTTCCCTACCTCCACGCTCCCATCTGAATCATTCTTGAATCAGATGCATCCAACTGTCTTGACTCAAGATTGAGATTGTGGGACTTAGCAATGCTTATGAAAATCAGGATATTTCTGGGAGGATCTGTAGAGCATTGAGGGTCTTGTTTGTAAGCTTCTCTCTGCTGGGATTTTGCTTTTTGTTTTTATTTTAAATGATAGCTGAGATTCAAACATACCATCCCTGAGCTGCCACTTGGAAAATGCCATCTGTAAAATGGCACCACCACTGTGAGGTGATGTTATTTATCTGGCTGCTGTTGGTCATACCCAAACACCAACCTGGGGGGAGGCAAAAGTACTGGAGCACTGAAAAAAGGGATTTGTGTGAGGCTGTGTGGTGGCTGATGTCCCAGTCCCTTTGCTGATGTCCCAGCAGGGCCCTGTGAGGGTGGCTGGGGCAGGTGCTGGAGTGTCACTGAGGGGGTTCTGGAGACACAGACTGGGGATTGCACAGGATGCAAAGGTTCTGCCTGTCCAGACAGCTGGGAAATGTGTGGCTGAGCATGGGATGGGCTTCCCAGACAGTGGTTCTGCTCTTGGAGCACCTTCCTGGTGCTGCCTGTTCCCCCCTGGCCTTGACCCTGGCTGCCTGTGCCACAGGGGACAGGACTCCCCTGTGGTCAGGGAGGGATGGTGTCATGGGAAACACCAAGGTGTGACTTAGGGCTGTGAGACCCCATTCCTAAGGGGACTGTGGTCCTTGTGCTGCTCCAGTATGGCCCTGCAGGAGGCTGCAGCATCCTGGGATGTGCCCAGGGGGGTGGTGGTGATGGTGGGCACCAGGCCTGTCCCCAGGTGTGTCCCCACTGCTGCAGGTGAGCAGCATGAGGACAGGGACATCCAGGACATGCCATGCCCCGTGGCTGTGGGCACAGCAGCACAGAACCAGCTGCTCCTCAGGAGCTGAGGGCCCGGATGCGAAGTTCTGCCGAAGTCAGGGGAAAGACTCCAGAGGTTTTTTTGATGAGAGCCCTATAAATACCAGGGCTGAGGCTCTGTGTGCTGGTGACATTTGTGGAGCTAACACAGCCAGCTGACTGTCAGGGAGCACTGCTGCAGATCTGAGGTGCTCGCTGGTGCTTCCAAGAAGCAGCCGAGCTCTTTGGGGTGGTGTGATGGATCTGCCAGCTTTGGGAATAAACCCGTGCCAAGGCCGGGTGCTGAAGGCAGGGATCCTTTTACAGCCGTCTGGCTGGAAGGGAAGGCTCCTTCTGCTTTACCTCTGACAAGCCCTTAGAAAAATAAAGCAGAGAAATGATGTTGAGGAGCTGGACTTTTGTACAGCACCTTGACCACACCTGAGCCTTCCCTGAGCTCTTGGATGAGGATGGAGGAAGGGCTCAGACTTGCTTTTAAAGGCCTGGGAAGCTACAGGCTGTGCTGCCTGGCAGGTGCTGCATGTGTGAGCTCAACAGGGCTGCCTTGTGCAGCGAGGCATCGCTGGGTGGGAGTGGGCCCCGAGGGGCAGAGTCTGGCACTTTATAATTGGTTGGGGATATTAATATATTTTATGAGCTGAAGGCTAGTTTGCAATCCAACCATCTGCCCTGCCTTGGGGAGTCGTGTGTCTCCAGCACCCCAGGAGCACAGAACCAGTTGCAATTCAGTCTCATTAAACTGGCTGAAACCCAGATTTCTGATTCACAGGAAATGATTTGCTTTTTTAAAATTTTTTTTTATTTTGACTTTTGGGTTGTGTGAGACTGAAATGGAATGGTTGTTCTTGCTTTGCTTCGGCTTAAGCTTCCAGTGAGCTCAAGTGTCCTGTGCCTTGAGGCTGCCCTGTAAGATTGTTGTGCCTGGGGCTAAATCCATCCCCAGTGAGGGGCTGGGGGCTGCTGGCTCCCTGCCAGGGGGAAATGCTCCCAAAATCACAGCAGGGCTTGTCTGGAAGGGTCTTTTATTGGATTAAAGCTTGTCAGTCTGGAAGCATTTCCAGCAAGACATTCTAGACTTGGAACAATTGAACCTCATTTGTCTGGCAGAACATTTCCCCCCTTATTCAATAGGAAACTTCCCGATGGTGCTGGTGCTGGCTGGCTGCAGCTGCCGTTCCTGGAGGAGCAGGGCAGGCTGTCACCCCTCCTGACAGGTCACTCACTGCCCCACAGCTCCCATCCCTGCATCGAGGGCTGCAGGGAAATGGTCCAGCTTCTGCATCCCAGCTGGCTGCTGTCCTGGCGCGGAGGGCTGGGAGCAGCTTGGCTGTCTCCTCTTGTTTTCCCCGGCGGTTTCATCAAGGCAGGGAGCAGGGAGGGGGCTGCTCGATCCGAGTGGTTTCCCGGGATTTTGCCTAGCTAGCTGCCTGGGAAGAATAGACCCTCCAAACGCTGCCGGGGCTGTGATTGCCTGGGGAGCGATGGAACTGCCCAAAGCGGCTCTTTTGTTGGAGGCTGAATTCCTCCTCTGGCTGGGGCTCATCTGGATCTTCCCGTGCAGAATTCCTCTCGCCCTCTGTCACCCAAGGTGCAGCAGGGTCGGGATGCCATGCAGGTTGCCAGCCCCCGGATTTGGCAGCAGCTCTGCTCCAGCCTTTCAGGGCTTTTCCCCCCTCCCCGACTCTGGAAGAGATTTTTGAGGTCTCTGCTCCTCATTCACACACACAGGTCCTATTTCAGTGAATGAGGAGCTTCCCCGGAGCTGCATGAACTAATGCAAAGCTTTAGTTTGGTCTTGGGCTGCTTAAAGGAGGATTTTTTTTTTTTTTTAAATTTCTGAACACCTGCTGTATGAATTAAAATTTGCCTTTTAAATGTAACCGATTCAGAGTCTGAGCATGAGCGATGGGCGTTTGCTTTTTGCTTGGAAAAAGAAAAAAGCGAAAACCTTGAAGGTTTTTCTCTTCTGGCAACTTGGCTTTAAAGCAGAGAAGCTTGAGACGCTTCTTTTTTAACCATTTTTAATTCAGTTGCCCCCTATCCTTATAAACAAGCCCCCAGAAACATGACGAGGCAAGCATCCCTGCTATTTATAGCTCTGCTCCACATGCCTGTTTTAAAAATCGGGCAGCTAAATGGCTCTGCAGCCTTTCAGCAAAAGGGCTAATGACACAGGCATTTTCTATGCATGGATGGATGGATGTTTAAAGGCTGTCGGTGCTCAGCCTTCACCCTGGGCAGGCAGGCTGGTTGCTGCAGCTGGGAGATTTTCTCTGGGCAAAGAGGAGCCCCTTGGCACTGCCCCAACCCTGGGGAAGGGGCTCTGGGTGGGCTGTACCCCATGGCTCACCCCACATGCTCCAGCCTCTGGGGATGCTCCCAGCAGGCTCAGTCCCTCCCACCTGTCCCCCACACCTTGGCCCTTCTTGGGGTTACCACTACACAAGATACATTGATATTCCCCAAGTTGTTTGGGTATTTTTTTTATAATTTGTTGAGGCTGCATTAACCTTTCATTCCTTTTTTTTTTTTTTTTCCCCTCCTTTGTGGCATCACCTCCCTGTAATGACGAGGCTGCTGGTAACCTTTACCCGTTTAACTGGTCATGCCACTTCTCAGATGAATCTGCTTTATTCCTGGCAATTCATACAGCCACAGTTTTCAGGCAGCTTTACTCTATTTTGACTGACTGGCTGACTATATTAACTGATAGTGCTGCTTGGGCTGCTTTGATCCTGTATTATTTATGGAAATGATGGCACATAACTCTGTGTAGCTGATTAATGCTGCATGTATTTTTAATATGCTAGTTCTCCTGTTTGATCTGTGCTAAATGATTATTCTCTGATGTGTTCCTGGGTTCATTTTGGCTCTTTATGAAAAGGAGATTGAAATGGACTGTTTGTTTTGTTGCCTTTTTTTTTCTTTCTCCCAGTGGTCTCATCGTGGGCTGCTTTTTCAGCTTTCACAGGTCGTTTTCCCCAGCAGGGCTCTGCCTGCCACGTGGAGCACTTACACTTTATTGCTATTAATTTGAGCACTTTGTTGGTGACATTACTCTAAATTCATCCCTGTGTGTGCAGTTGTGGGAAATTCTGAGATGATACAAGGTGAAACAACCTTGTAGGTGATGCTCAACCCTTCCTTCTGTGCAGTTGCGGAATGAGACTGTGACTGTCACCGAGTGGCACTCGGGTCCAGCAACACCTGAATGAGAAGCAAACCAGTCTAAACTGGCAAGGCTGTAATTCATATTTTCTGTGCCCTGTCACAGGATGGCTGCTGGGACTGGTTGGTATTAAGAAGATGACTTTAATTGTCAGGGATGTGTGTGCTCGACCCACAGCTTCCTCTCCTGCGGTGTGAGATGTGGCCATGGCTGGGGAGGCATCTGTGGGCAAAGCTGATGTTTGATCCCAGGAAATACCCACTGCAGCCCAAGGTGCAGCCCCTGGCAGGTGCAGTGCTGCTGGCACTGACGTGGAGGAGGGAGGCTGACGTCCTTCATCCCTCCTCCAAAATCCACCCCCAGCACTAGATGTGGCTGACAGGGTGGAAACCAGGAGGTTGTTCCAGGAGAACCATCTGTGAGCTGGAGGATCAGCATTTCCCCTTCCCAGGGGCCTAGTGGAAGGCAAGGAAGTTGATGATTTTTTATTTTTAAATACATATTTTTTTCTCCTGCCTTTTATAAGAGCTGCTCATTTTCATGGCACAGGCAGGGGCTGTCTCCAAAGCCCTGCCCTCACCCTGCACGTGGTCAGATCTACCTTCTCCCTGGGCATGCTGTGTTCCAGCAGTAACAGGTTTGTGAGGATGCTTTCATGAGCAGTGCTGTAAAGGTGCAAAAGCAATGCTCAAAAGCTTCAAATGAAAGCTTTTCTTCCCTTCCTCTGAACAGTTCTTTTTGTCAAAATCAGCAAAATATGTATCTTTCTGCAAAAGATCCCTTTTCCTTTAATGGGCTTTTCCATTGAAAACAGTTTAAACTTGATGTCCTGTTCCTTCCCTCCAAATTTTTCAAATCTCCTTGGGCCGTAAAAACTTCAATGATTCCATTTTCCTTCTTTCTGTTAAAAAAAATACATAGGTATATGTATATATATTATATATATTTATTTTTTTTTCTGGTAGCTAAAGCTCCTGCCTTTTATCACAAAGCAAACATTATAGCCTGGGCTTTAGGGTGTTCTTTCTCTGCCCCAAAATAGACACGCTCGCTGGAGCAGTTTTTTGGGGGGAAAAACCAGGATGAATGCACCATGCTGGGCTCTGGGGGAGCAGGCAGGATTTGGGGAGTAGGCCCCTACAAACCCAGCTGCCTCCCCAAAACACATCCCGATGGCAGATGTGTGAGTAATGGGGCACAGGCACCCACGCCTTGGCCGTGCCGCGGGTTTGGAGCGTTCCTGGATGGGGAGAGCACCCGGAGCTTGCACAATGCCCCAGCTGGCAGTGCCTGTGGGGCGGGAGGAGGTACTGCCATGCCCCCCTTGCCACCCCACACTGCAGCCTGGCCTGTGGGGAGCTGGGCTGGCTGCAGTTGGGAACCCCGGGAGAGCCCAGGGAGGATGTGCTGCAGTGGTTTGTCCGGGCTGGGAGGTGACTGAGGCAGAGCACGCTGACCTGTTGGCTCCTGCCTGGGCTGGCTGTTTGCTCACCTGCTGCCAGCACAGGCACTGTCTTTGCTGGAGCCTCCCAGCTCGAGCTCTGCCCTTCCCTGCCAAGGCCAGTGGGTTTTTTCCCAGTCCCAATACTGGTGGATGGATTTGGGGGTGAATTTGCCATGTTTTCCAGCTCCCCACCTGCCTTGGGCATGCGTGCTCCCAGCACTGCCCTCCCTGTGAACATCCATGTCAGGTTAAGATCTGCCCTGTGACATGAGCTAGCAATGCCCCCGTTCCTGGGCAGGGCTGGGGGTGCCCCAGTTTGGGTCTGGGGAGCTGCTGGGCTGCCTGGCATGGCCATGGCTGGCTCAGCATCCCCTGGGCCACAGGGCCAGCTGGCACAGGGAGCAGAGTGGGGGTGGAGCTGGGTGCTTGGCCGGGGTTCAGGCTACGATAAAGCACAGTGACGTAGCAAACTAAATACCTGCTATCAGAGAAAGACAAACGGAGCCCTCACCTGCCTCCAGCCTTTCTCCCTTCAAGGGCAGGCTGCACGCCTGGCATGTAGCTCCCTGCAAAAGATGTTCTCCTATTAATGTGCTTGCTTTGGCTTGGCTATGTTGGTGAGAAATCCAAGTTTGACTCCAGATAATGAATGGCAAACGTTTATCTGGCCTTAACTATTTTATTCTGAGCATTTTTTTTCCTCCTGGAAGTTTACAGTGAGTTGTTGACAGCGTGTCCTTTGACGTGGATTAGTGCTGACGCCTGGCAGTTGAATCTTCCCATCCTTTTCACATCTTGGTTGTTCCTTTTCATGAGAGGCTTTTGTACATGTCTAATCCATTTAAAGTGAAGGATAAACAACAAATGGACCAGTCTCTGAAGGGACAGTCAGGGTGGTACTGACTTCCCTGCAGAAGGCAGCGAGCTCTCTTTGGGATGGGTGGAATGAAAGGAGAGAGCCTTCCCCCCAGCACCTCAGTTTGGTGTCAGAGGATGCCTGGAGCTGTGGCTATCCCTGATTTTTGGTTTACAAACCCCTTAAAAGCTTTCCAGGAGTTGTGTGGATGGCGAGTTCTGGTTTATGGTCTGGAGAGTTGATGCTCTCCTCTCTGTGCTTCACCACCCATGGTTTTGTGATCCCTCTGGGAGGATCCCCTGTGTCCATTGTCTGGATGTACATGAGCTTCACACATGAGCTTCATTCACCATGTTGCATCTCTCCCACTTGCATATCTGTAATTCCAGGTGATATATTTATATTTTCAGTGAGGGCAATACTGACCCTGTCAAAGTGGAGTCTCAGGGCTGTGTCAGATGTCTGCAGCACCCTTGGTTTGGCAGGATTTTGGTTGCCTCTTTGCAGGTGGGACTCAGATCCTTTCACCATGTTTCTTTTTGGCAGCAGAGCTGGTGGAAGAGGAGGTACTGCTCCTCCTCCTGCAATGCCAAAACAGTCATTATGAAGCCCTCAAAAATGAGGAAATGGTCAAGTTAGAAATGTTGACAGACCTCTCCTAGCTGACCCATTGGCTGCAGAGGAAGCTCTGTGGTTTTGAGCATTTCTTTGGCTTGGGATCAGGCTTGGTTTTGCCAGCCCCAGACTGAGTGTGCTGCTGTTGCCGAGGGTGATTCCCCCTTGGTGGTGCTGGAGGGCTCAGCTCTGACTCTGCAAATCACTGCTTTGGTTTCAGCATCTTGGCTCAGGCTTGGTCTCAGCCTAGTGCCTGAGCTGTGGGTGAGATGGGGAGTGCTGCACAGCGAGCCTGAAACCCCTGTGCCTGGCTGCCTCCATCCTTCCCATCACACTTGTAAGGGTTTTGACTATTTACAGAGGATTTGGGTGTTCTGTGGGACGTGGCTGTTGCCTGTCATACTTCCCTGGATGACCTAGTATTTATTGTGGAGGTTTCAGAGAATTGGCTTAGGCTTTAAGTTACTGTTTGCTTGTGGTTGCTGAACTTGTGCTGTTTATCTGAAGCATTTCCCTTTGCTAGGAAAGCTATAGCTGGAAATAAGTACAGGTAATAAATACCTTGTGGCTGAGGCAGGAGCTGGCTCTGGATGGAGCTGCAGTTCACAGTGACTAAGGAGAGAGAAACAAAAAGCTGATGTTCAGCTCTGATTGGAGTCATTCATCTGCTGCAGGGCTTGGGCTGGGAGCAGAGGTGAGGGGGAGGCAGGGGCTGGCAGCTGCCCTCAAAGCCCTGCGGGTGGGCTCTGCCCTTGCTCTCTGTGCAGGGGGGGATTTGTGCTCTTTAAATTCGTGGCATGGCTGCAGTCACTGGAGAAAGTTCTGGAGTACAGCTGAGCTGCACCATGCTGGCTGCTCCCCCTCAGCAGGTCCTCAGCAGATGATACTGGATCTGCTGCAGTCCCCTGTTTCCAGTGATAGGTGATGACTTTCCCCATCCAGGTGTCTTTTTCCATGACGTGTCCTGACCCATATCAGTTCCCTCTTTGAAAGCTTGGCTTCTCCTCCATGGGTTTGCCAGCAAATTTTGTCTGGCTGCAGTATCTGCGACCCAGTTTGGCAGGTGCTGGGTGAGAGTAAAAATGTGAAACAAGTTCTGAATGTGGGAATTTAAGTCACTCGCTGTGAGCTGGAGGTAGAGGCATCACTGTGTCCTGTGCCAAGTACAGCAGGGCAAGTGCAAGGGAAACAAAATAAGGGAATAAAACGTAAGGAACAGGAAACTTCTCTTCCCAGTTTGGATGGCCTTTCCCTTGCTCTGTCCCAGCAGCAGTCCCTGCTTGCAGCACGTTGTAACTTACAACTCCCTGTCTGGCAGGAGTTACGGTAACTCCAGACCAGCCCACAGCACGATGTCATCATAACCTTGAAACAGGACCCAAATGGCAAAACCTGCCCCAAACCAGTTGTGATTACTCATGCTCCGTGCTATCCCTTTCCCCCGCTGGGCTTTCTGCTATGGTAATTCCACTTATTAAGCAAGGAGACAAAACACCTTTATTAAACTTGGAACCAAGCTTGGGAGCAATGAGGGGAGCAGGACTTGCTGGCTGCACGCTGTCAAAGGGTTTTCTTCTCTTGTCTCCCTTCCTCTGCATGGCCTTTAAAGTGAGTGAGAGAGGAACAAAGATACTTTGCTGTTTGTGATGAATAAAAGTCTGCATTTAAATGTGTTTGTTTAGAGTAGGAGAAGAATTAGGAATGTGTATTGGGAATGAATCCTGGGATTCGTTGGGGCTTTGCTTCATCTCCAAGCTTGAAAATGCAAAGAGCTGAGATGAACTGGGGTCGTAGCTCAGGCTCTGGAAAGCTTCTTTTTATTAACACTTTCAGTTAGTGTTTATTAACACTGTGGATAAAAGGCGCCTTTGTTAACGGGTCTGTCCCTTTGCTGCTCGGCTGGAGGAGCTGAATCTTGAAAGGAACTGCCCTGGGCACCTGCTGGAGTTACTGATGAAAGTTTTCATTCCAGCTTTTTGCTACAGGCTTAGACATAAAATAGCCTGAAACTGTCCAAAGCAAGTCTTCCTGCTCTTTCTCATTAAAAAAAGGTTTAAAAAAGTTGTAAAAATGCCTCTTGCTGCCTGTTTGCCAAGCCATGAACAACGGGCCCCTTCCCTGTGTGGAGAGCATTTCATCCCTCAGCAGTGTGAGCCCCTCCTTGGGCAGTCTTCTACCTCTTGTGGGTGTCCAGAGTCCCCCTTTGAGTGCATCTCTCGGCCTGGGGAATGTTCAGAGCAGTTTAAAAATCACTCCTGCATGCTTGGGGAGAAACCTGGGCCTGATGCTTGTGCTGCCCCTGAGGGTGATGACCATCCCCAGAGGCTGTGTGTGCCCCAGAGCAGGCTGGGGGGCTGTGGCAGCCATCCAGAGCACTCCTTTGCTGGGGGAGGATGCACTTCCAGTTTTTATGCTGAATTATGGGTTGACTGCGCCGTTGCTGTTGGCATCTCCTTGCTTTTGTTCTGTCTTCCCTCCTGGCGTAAGAGTGCTGTAAATGAGGGAGAAAGGAAGGATAACTGCTTGCCACATTCATCCCCACTTGGGCTGAGCTTTGGTAGCCCTGCCCAAAGTCAGTGAGGCAAAGCTGCAGCTCCCTCCATACGCCAGGGAAGGACCTGGCTACACCTGGTGTGAGGAAATTGGGTTGTGACTTTGCAACAACAAAAAAAAGTGCTGCATTTTGCAGTGAGATCAGCCATGTGTTTTTGCCACCTCCCTGGGGAACCTCCCAAGAGATCCAAGCCCTGCAGCTTGTACATGATGTACCTGCATGCAGAGGGGGAGGCTGTCACTGTCCTCACCAGCTCCCCTCCCTTCAGCAGCTGATGGCACTGGAGTGGATGTGTTACCACCTACTTGCTGATTTCTGAACGTTGTGGTTTAACCACAGGTGTCTGCTAAGGAAGGCAGGAGCTTCCCTTGGAATGAAGGATGTAAACCCCCTCCCTCCGAATTATTATAATTTTGGATTGAAGGGGTCTGTTTAGGGCAAAGATATGGGAATATGAATAACAGTTCTTTATTTAGGAGAACTAAAATAAAACAAGCATGCAGTGTTACAAAAATAAACCCACTGACAGAGTCAGAATCCAACCTGACACCCTGGGGGTCAGGGGGTTGGTGGCAGGGCCATTCCATGGTGGCTGCAGCCCTCCTGCAGTGGCAGATGTGGCTCTG
>VYXF01001701.1:260945-298366 GCA_013397295.1 Polioptila caerulea
ACTCAGTGGCCCATGAGCAGAAGATCTCTCCCTGGAGGGAGGATGGGTTGTGGAAGAGATAAAGAAACTGCTCCAGCTGGTTTCTTATCAGCTGGGCCACGGACAGAATATTACAGCACCCCTCACCCCTGTTCCAGCAGACATTGTTGCGATGGATACACACTTTCCTTTGGTTACATTTTGCACTGCGACCCATGACACAGTCCTAAGCAGAAAATGGCTTTCCAGCAGCCTGCACTTGGCCATTCCCATTCCTTCTCCCAGGCAGCGTGAGCCGTGGCTGGGGGTGGCAAACCCCATCAGCTGCACCCACGGAGCTCTCGGGTTGGGTGTTCAGGGGCTGCTCAGCACCGAGCTGGCTCTGGGAGGAGGAGGCTGGAGGTCACATCCATTCCTGCCAAAGCTGACGCTGGGAGCACGAGGAGTTAATTGCAGTGACTTGGGAGAGGAGGATCTGTTGTATCTGCAGGCAAGGTCTGGAGGGGAGCAGGCTCTGGAAGGCTGCGTGCCTCGCAGCAATGGATTTTGGTTTGAAGTAATTTAATTGTGTCAGACAAAAGTGCAGGCAGGAGGCAGCTCCTGTGGCTGGGCAGGTCAGCTCCTTGCAGGCTGGCCCAAGCCCCTGCTCTGCTGCATCCCTGGCAGTGTGGGGTGGACAGGAGGGCAGGGCTGTGCTGCTGCACCTGCTCCTGCCTGGGACCTGCCGGGAGCAGCAGGAACTCCAAGTTTGGCTTCTCAGCAATGAGAGTGAGCAGAGAACCCTGCTGTTACTCAGACAAAAGGTTTGACCCTGTTCTTGCCCAGAGGAGTCACTGGGAGCCCTGCTGGGAAGGGTAGGATGTGATCAAGGGGTGTTGCCCCAGCTCAGCCCCCAGCTCATCTCTGTTTTCCTGCTGGTTATTCACGCAGCACAACCCTACAGCCCAAACACAAACAGTTGGAGGGATGGCTCCTGCTCAGGGTTTTCTCTGAAGAGCCTTAAATCTCCCATAAATTAACGTGTTCATTCATTAGTTGCAACTCCCCAAAGCACCGAGCAAAGTTTGTGAGTTTAATTACTTTTTGCAGGAATCAGAGCACGCAGAGCCTTCAACAGATGATTATAGTTCATATTATTCATGCAGCTCTTCATAATCCCTTTCTCTGCTAGGCCGTGGTCGATAGAGGCTAAAATTGGAATCTGCTCATAAATTCCCAGCCCCATCCCATGTGAGGTGTCTTGATCTTCCAGTGAAAGCATTTTGCTGACAAAACAATTCGGTTTCCTGAGAGGTGCCACGCAAGTGTATCTGTCAGGAGGGTTTGAGCTGCCAGGGTTCTGTGTGCTGGTGGGGAGGTGTCTGCCAAAGTCAGTTTTCACCCTGTGTGTGTCTCTAAACCCGGCGTTGGGCTGGCTGTGTCACACACTGGGTGGTAAAAAATACAGAGATTTTCAAACAGAAACATGGGATATTTATATGGTTGCAGACGTTTGTGGAAATATTAGTGGGAAAATCTAATCAACTAAAGCAGAACGCCAACAAAACTATTTTTAAATTAATTAAAAGGCTTGGATTCTTATTTTTTTTTTCAGCTGTGGAGGTTTAAATCCTCAAGTATGTATTTGGTCTATTTGAAGTTACTGTAGCTTCTTGTATCATAAACATTTTAGGGCCACATTCCTCTTTGTGCACAGTCTGCTTCGTAAGAGACCCGGGAGGGTTTGTCTGCCTGTGGAAACTTATTGTTATACAGGAATGAATAATTCCTCAGCTGCAGCTGTGTAATCCCCCCTGCACAGCTTTTCTGCCTTATAACCTGGATCTCAATGACTCCAGGACCCCTCCTGCTTCTCCTGGCATCTCCTTGTCCCATCCATGGGAGCCCCTCGGTGTTGTGTTCCAGCAGAGCTGGGGATCTCCCAGTGCAGGAGGAATACTGAGTTATTAAGAACCCGTATTTTTCTTTTCTTTTTTCCCCCCTGATGTTTACAGAGCTTTATCCTTTAGTCTCCCAAGGCAGCTTTACACCTGTGAGTCTGACTTTTGATGCAGGTTTGCTGGGGAGGGAGCAGGTTCAAAGCTCTCCGCACAGGTTGCTGACTTGTTTAGCATCAAAAAGGAGGAAGAAGCAACAAAATTGCTCTGTGTGGAGGAGGTTTCGGCAGCTCCTCAGAAACCACATGCCTGGTTCCTTTGCAGGTGCAGGGCAGGAATAGAAATAGCCAGTCCCAAGGAGTGAACAGGCTTTGTCCTTGGGGAGGGTCTGGGGGCCCTGGTTTGCTTTTGCTCAGGGCTGGGGAGGGCTGGGAGCTGTGGTGGGGAGGGATTCTCCATCCCTTTGGAAAGGCAGGGGGCTGACACAGTTGAGGCTGAGCTGGGGTTTGGCTGAAGCCCCAAACCTGTGTGCTTCAGGCTGATGAAAAGTGCCTGTGCAGCTGCTGGTGACCCCAGTGGTTGGGACCTTGGCTCTGTACTTCTTTCCAAGTGACAAGTGAGAGATTTAATCTGATACACCTCAACAGATGTGTTTAATCTTCTAATGACATTACAAGTGATGTATATGCACTGAGAAATTGTTGTCTTTTGCCCCTTGTTGCCCTGTAAAAGGCTTTTATGGAACAACACAAGTGACTCTGTAACACTCTTAACAGAATTAATGTGAACAAAGTTCTGTTCACCATCAGCACCTGACTCTGCACTGCCTGGAGCTGTAAGAGCCCAGAATGTGGTGCACTCAGTAATAAAGTGAATGCAAAGTAACAGAAGACACTCCTATATGTATATACATTTTTTTAGGGGTAGGCAGAGATACTCTTCCTACCACTTTGGCTTTGCATCGTGGCCTCAAGTGAGAGTAAATTACAGGTCTGAGCACTTTAATGCACCTTTGTGACGCAGGAGTTGACTCTTGTTTTGTGCTGAGTGCTGTCTGGATGGGGATGAGTCCTGGCACTTGGCAGAGCTCCTCTCTTTGGGAAGCTCCAGTGCATCAGCTCCTCTGGCGTGCTCTTGCAGGAGCTCTTAGCCCATGGCAGATGTTCCCCAGCTCCCTGGGAGAGAGCTCAGCCAGGCTGTGCCCTCCCAGATCTGCTGCAGCCCTGGGGGAAGGTTGGAGGCCAGAGCATCCTTGCACTGGGATAACAACTCCTGCACCCAAGTGAGGAGTGATGGAGCTGAGCCCAAATTCCAGTCCAGGGCTAGACTGGACCACACTGATATGGTGCATCAGAGATGTGGGAGAGATGGGCTGGAGCTCAGAGATTGTTTTGCAGGGGCTGGGTAGGATGGGATCTCCCTTTTTAACATCTGGCTCATGCCTACTCTCATTATCCCATGCTGGAACAGCCCTGCCCTGACCCTCATCCCACTGCTGGGGGAGGTTTGGCACATCAGTGGGTTGCACTGAGGGGATGAAATGTCTTCTCAGGGGGAGAGGAAAGAGCCTGTTGTGAGGCAAGGGGAGAGATAGAGCAATGGTGCAGCACAGCTGTGGCTGTAATGAGGAGAAATTCCCGGTGGAAAGAGCAGTGCCTAACTCTTTAAGGGGGGTTTGTGTGTTTGGGGGAAGAACTGGAGCTGCTGCCATCCCTGAGCAGTCAAACAAGGCAAAACCAGAACTGCCAGGCTGGCTCAGGGCAAGGCTTCACCCACCCAAGACAGGCCAGGAGATGCCCAGAGGATAGGGCATGATTGTGAATTTTCTGGACAGAGTTTCAGGGCCTTTCCCATCAGGATGCTTCCTCCAGATCCCTGTGTTTAACAGCCACCAGTGGACCTGTCCTCTGTGAGCTTTTCCAGCCCTGCTTTGAAGCCATAGGTATTTCTGGCAGCCAGAACATCCCCTGACAATGAGTTCCACAATTTAATTACAAGGGGAAAGGAAACGACCTTGAATAGATTTTTAAACCTGCTGCCTGATCCCTTTATTCCTGTCTTGTCAGGAGTGGTGCCTGGAGAGGGATTGAGAAGAGGAAATGGGAGAGAAGGTAGGGCTTGAATTTGGTCTGAGGAAGAGGGAAAGCTGCTAATTAATATGAAAACAAAGCCTTTTCAGGGATGGGATGCTGTTGTGTGCAGTGGTTTAAATCCAATGGGGTATCTGGGGAGTGTTTGGGAGGTGAGGTTCTTATGGGCTGTGTTGGCTTCAGAGCTGCAGGTGCCACACTGGGGCTGCACCTCTGGCTCCCAAAAACCCAGCAGTACCTCCAGGTTAGAAATGTGGGGATTTTTCCTCTTCATCTAATCAGGAGAACAGAAAATGTCTGTCTCCTTGGGGGTGCTTTTGCAGCAGGACAATAAACAGCATCTGTGGGGCTCCACAGCTTACTCTGACAGCTGCGTGTTCTTATAACCAAAAATGTGGATCTTGGGTTTTCCAGACTGGCTCCCAGGGAGTAGGTGAGTTCATTCAGGATTTGCACTGGTTCAGGATGTCCCCAGCTAATGTGGTTTCACAGAGACCTTCGTGCCTTTCACAGTGTTGGCTTCTTTACCCTTTGTAAATATTTCACCTGTTTTCTAAATTATTCATTTATTAAGTGGCTTGGAAAGGAGGAGGAATCACACTTATAATATGTGTGAAGACTTAAAACACTGCAAAGCTGAAAGGATGTGAAAAAAAAAAGTAATTTGAGGAAGGATTTTTGCATCAGAACAAGCCCTGTTTAAGTCCTAGGAGGGGTTGGGAGATGATGAAATGTGGGGTCTTGATGGATCTGGCACAGGCTGGGATGTTGCTGGGATTTGCAGAGTTGAGGTTTGCACTGGGATGGGATTTGGAGGCTTTATTAGGGTTGGACAGGGGAGCTGGCACAGAGTTTGAGGTGGCCACACTGAGGTTGAGGTGGCCACAGTGAGGGGCCACAGGGCACCTGAGGTTCTTGGCTGTGTCAGTGCTGTTTACAGCCAATACAATATAAACCATCTATTCTCCAGTTTATTGGCAACCTGGGGCTTTTGCATACTGAAAATTAATCAGTTTTAGCTTGGGGCCAACTGAAATTGGATATTAAATCTTTCTCCACACAGCAGCCTGCCCCTTGCTTCTCAAATGAGGAACCTTTCCCTCCACTCCACCTTCCTCTAAGCAGCAACCAGTGAAGGTGTGATATTGTTCCTGAATGGAGAGGTGTTTGGTGTTTTTGTTGGAAGGGTAACACGGCAGTGACACACATTTATGGTGCCTCTATTCTTGGACCTTAAAACATCATTAGGCTGTTAATTAATTAAAGCCTGTCAGTGCCTTCACGAGCAAAGGTGGTGGGTTTTATCTGTGATAACCACGTGCTTTGAGCTGTGTGTAGTGCTCTGGGGGGAAGGAAGGGGAGCCTTGATGGTTTAGCAATGAGGAACAGAGATGAGCAGGGCTTGGAGGCCCTGGGGGGCAGGGGAACACCCTGAGATGGGGAAACTGAGGCAGAGCAAGGGTGAGTCAGGACAGCAAACTGAGAAGAGTCAGAGCTTGGACCAGTGCCTCACGCCTGAGAAGTCTTTGCCCTTGACTCCCTTGCTGATGGTGTTATCCCAACCTCAGCACAACCCTCCACCCATGACTGTGCAGTCTGGAGTGGGACAGCCCTGGGGTTCATCCACCCTCTTCATTCTTTTGCCTTCACAGAAGCTCTCAGCCAGGTATTTTTGAAGGTTATCTTCAAAAGCAAAACATTGGCTTGAGAAAACTGAATAAAGGCTCTTAAAACCCAGGCTCTGGCCAGAAGCCAGGACGATGTTCCCTGATTTTCTTGTGTGGTGCTGATGCTGTGTGCTGTGTCCCCGAGGCCAGGGCAGATGTTTGTTACCAGTCCCCTCCTGGCTGAGGCCCGTGAGTGCCTTCTGCCCCCCGGCTGCTGTGGGGACAGCCAAGTGTCCCTTAAATGAGCCCTCAGGGTTTCATAGCCTGGCACATCCCTGTGTCAGCCCTTGACCTCGATGCTGTGGCAGATGATGGAGTTCAGATTTCAGTGCTGCTGTCTGAATCCCCTCCTCTGCCCAGCCCACACAGCTCCGGGCTGTTTTGGGGCTGCATCCACGTGCGAGCCAGGCTGGGCTCCTTTGGGGTGGGTAGGGACTGTGTGGGATGCTGTTCCCCTGCCTGGGACTACCATCCTTTCCCCAAGACCCCTGGGGTGGTTGGGGGAGGTAGGGTCTTCAAGGAACCCTTGTGGGAGACAACTTCTGGATCTGTTGTGTTGTACCTTACCCCACCCTTGGGGTGATTTTGCAGCAGACAGGCTCAGCTCCCCACCACCAGCAGAACCAGGCTCCCCCAGCCTCCCAAGCAAAAGGTGCTTTTGCCAGTGTTATTCTGGATTATTGCAGCATTTCTGGCTCTCCTTGGGAGCCAGCATTGCAGTGGTGTCTGCGTTGCTGTTGAATTTGGCAGCTAAGGCAGAGCCTGACCTGAACTGGGGCAATTTTGATGGGCTGGAGCCCATGGGTGGAAAGCAATGGGTGCCACAAAGTCAGATTCAAGTTCAAAGTGCTGCCATCCTGCTGGGGCATAAGTGATGGGGCAGAGCTCCATCGAGCTGATGGGAACCTCAAGCACTGCCCCACTCCTGCCCTCTCCATCCATCTGGGGTGTCAGGATGGTCTCAGGTGGTGGCTCTGGCTTTGATGCTCCTGGAGCACAAGGGTGGTCTCCACGTGGAGCACCCCCTGTGTGGGACCTGCCCTGTCAGTGCCTCCCATGCCATTAGAATGGACACAATGCTCATTTCCTTTCCTTAATCAAGTCTGGCAGGTCTAATGGCACCACATGTTGAGTTCTGAGAGGGAAATTTGTTTTGATGCATGTTTGACAAACTCCAAAGTGCTTTTGCTGAACAAATTTCCGTGGTTTCTGTTCTGATGGCAGGGAGAAGCCCAAGTGCCCAAATCAATATGGTTCTGCTTGGATAATTGAGCTGGGAATTTAGTTTGTTATGTGAAGTGGCTGCTGAAGTGGATAATTGCAGATCTTGATGTGTTTGTCCTATTTGATAGTTTGGATTGAAGAAAATTTAGGTGCAATTTCACAGGTATATAGGGACAACATGGCTTCTGTGGGGATCCTGTGGTGGAGTAATATCACTAAATAGCTCACATTTCTTTGTGTGTTAGAAGAACGTGGATGACAAGGAAAGGAGCTTTAAGTCAAGTTTTCTTGGGATGGGGACCTGGCCCTTCCTCTCTCCCTGAAGTCCCCTCAATACTGGCTCTTCTCAGGCAATAACAAACACCAGCAGTTGTGCAAAGCCCCTGATGCTTTATGCACTATTTCTGCAAATAATCCTTGTTTATAATTCAGTCTTGGCAGAAAAAGACTTTAAATTATTAAGGCACTAAATATTTTGCAATGAAAGAGCAGAGATAAGGCTCTTGGCAGAAACAAATTGCTGGGGAGAAGTTGTTCTCTTCAGTGCGTTTGGGGCTTTAAAGTATTATGAGAAATAACATGTGGGGGGACTGGGAATTCATCACTTGATCAAAAGATTTGCTTCTCTCTTACAAAATCAGCTGTTCATGCATCCTTTCCAGCACTCCTGGAAATACAGTGTCCCCCAAAGACCATGTTTGGGTCCCCAGAGCCATCCCCTCTCACCACAGGACTGAAGGGGGTCAGTTTTAGGTGGTGGAGGTCTCTGTCCTGCCTCCAGCTCTACCACAGCTTTTAAAGTCATTTTCATGCACCTGGTGCTCCCCTGAGAGCAGATTTTCAGAGGATTCTGTATCCCTTCTTCAGGAGTGGGAGATGCTGCTGCCAGTTCACATGTCAGTGTGTGTTCTGTGGTAAATCAGGGCTGTTCCAGTGGTGTGGAATGGAGGCTCTTAGAATTAATCATTTTGCAACCTGTTGCTGATTTTATCCTGATATTACAGTTATTGCTTGCCAGCTCCTGGAGTCAGTCTCATCCCTGAGAGTGGATAGGTGTGTGTATATACATAAAGACATTGCATACAGCTCCATTTAGATGTATTTTAGGTAGTTATACCCATAATCTTGTAGCTCTTCTTTGGAGAGATTTCAAGCATGAGCTGTGGAGTTTCAAACCCCAGGGTGCTCCCAATGTGGAGGTTTTTTTTCCCATCATCTCAACATTTTAAAGCAGAAATCATCCTCACAGTGATGGTGGGGCTGTGCAGAGGGAGTGGTGGCACAGGGAGCCCAGGGAAGCTGCGGTTGCTGCATCCCTGGAAGTGTCCAAGACCAGGTTGGACGGGGCTTGGAGCAACCTGAAGGCTGGAATGATGTGGGCTTTAAAGGCCCCTTCCACCCCGAACCACTGTGCAGTTCTGTGATCCCGTGCCTCTGTTCCTCTTTCCCTTGCAGGGGACCTGTGCAACTGCAGCTCGGTGGGCAGCGCCGGATGCAACCGCACGACGGGGCAGTGCCGCTGCCGGGCCGGCTACGCGGGGCCGCGCTGCCACAGCTGTGCCCGCGGCTTCTTCCCCGAGCTGGGGGGCCAGCAGTGCCAGCCCTGCAGCTGCAGCCCTGCTGGAGCCACCAGTGACCAGTGTGACCCGTGAGTAGCACCGCGTGTCACGCGGGTTCTGCGCCAGGCGCGCCGAGGGGTTTGGGGCTTGGGGCTTGGGGCTTGTCGGCTGTGCTGCTGTTTAAAAGGGGAGAAAATAAGCAGGAGGGAAGCTGGTCTTATAAAAATTCATGAAGATTATTTTTCCTCTTTCAAGAGCTGAATTATAAAAATACCCGTGGCTGTGGCAAAAGCCCTGGCAGCCCCCAAGGGAGTTGAGTTGTGTTTCGGAGTCGCACAGAAGCAGAACCTCTCCTAATGCCTTGTGCATCTCTGAGTCTCTGTTGGGCAGGGCTGCCTTCACGCCTGAGCTGGGAGGGGAGCGCAGGCTGGGGTGGAGCACGGGGGCTTTGCAGAGGTTTGTTTTCCAAAGGGATGGGTTTTATGCCAGAGGCAGGCAAAGCTTTGTGCTCTGCCCTTGCTGAGCGTTGGGGTGGAAGCGGCGCCCCGACAGCAGAGTCGGCTCCTGCCTTGCCTGGTGTTTACAGGCACCAGAGCTGATGCTTGGAGCTCTTGTATAATGAATGTGTTCGTCTTCATTTCACCTCACCCACCCTCACATCTTGCCTTGTAAAAGCTGGCACGCAATGATTTTCCAAGCAGTGATCCGTCAGCCATTAGAGATGTGGCTGAACTGAGGGGATCTCTGCTCCTGCAAGATCAGAGCGAGCAGCAGCCTGACCCACTGGGGCTCCAGCTCAGCAAGTTTCAGAGTCTCTCCCTGGAGGAGACCCCAACAACCACCCTGCAGCAACTTCCAGCCTTCCCAGGCTCCTGCTGCCTTATTGTCTTCGAGGGTTGGGTCTGGGCTCAGCGTGTGTTGAACACCTGCAGTTCCCTGCCAGGGCAGGGGCTGAGTCAGAGTCAAAATGCTCTGCAGGGACATGCTGCCTGTAATTATTTTATACATTATCTTTTCCCAAACGCCCAAGCCCTCTGTTGATGTCCTTCCTTTTTGTTTCAATGCTGCATTTTTCTGCTTGCATAAGCTCTGACAATTCAGAACTTAAAAGTAACGCTCCAGATGAGGAGAGTGACCTTCTTACTAAAAGAGGTGATTCTTGGGGGTGGAAAGTAGGAAGTTTTTTCACTTTTTTTTTTCTTTTTTTAGTGGCTGCTTTAGGTATGGGAAGATGTGCCTGGAAGCATCAGGGTTTGCCATAGAATTGCAAGTGTGATTTTGGTCAGATCTTCTGGAAAGGCAAATTGGGCAGACAGGCAGATGGGGCAAATCTTATTTTTGGGAACTGGGAGAGGAGGGAAAGTGCTGCTGGAGCAGCTGGGTTGACTGGAAGGGAGCATTCTTGCCCCAGCTCTGAGTTACTGGGCAGTGGGTGAAGCACGGACATGTCTGGTGTGTCCCCATGTCTCACTGCATGGGGTGAGCCAAGGGAACGCCCTTGGGAGCTTCAGGTGAGATGCTCTGAGTCGTGAAGGAGAATGAGGTGGAGTTGGAGCCATCTGTGTGGAGCCAGAAACAGCAGGGACCTCCCCAGCCTCTCCTCAGCAGCCTTGAGGGACGTGGGAGATGCTCATTCTCAGCCATTTAGAAGAGACTGCACAGGGCAAGACGTGTAGGGAGATTTGGGGAGGGGGGATGTTGCTAACAGAGATCACTCTGTTTCCCTTCCCGGCCCAGAGGGCTTTGCTGCAGACAGAGATGACCTCTGGCTGTTTAAAAAGAGGAAAATTAGGTCAGTTGTCTGTGTTAGAGGGCTGGGGGCATCAGAAGGGCTGCGAGATGGGCAGCCTGGTGCACAGTGACGTGGGTGGGAACGTGGAGTGGGACACAAAGCCCAGCAGGGCAGGTGCTGCCCCTGTTCCTGCTGTGGAACGTGGGCACTGGGGCTGGGCACAGCTCCTGCCAGCCTGCAGCTGCCGTGGGTGGGGGCAGGAACCAGGGGTGTGGTGCATCCCTGCAGTGGGGTCTGTCCTGATGGCTGCGACAGCCTCTCGTGCACTGCAGGGAAATGTGTGTGTGGATCCAGGAATGGGATGTTTGGCTCTCATCTGGGAGCTGCTGGGGAGTCCCTGGAGGAGCAGTACATGTCCCTGGGGCAGTCTGTGCTCGGGATGAGACACGCAGCCATTGCTCAATACCAGCAGCCAGCTACTGTTTTGTTGACATGGAAAATCCTGTAAGTTGTGTTATTTATTTATTTAATAAAGCACCAGCCCAGCTCGACTTGCACAAGTGAATTCCTGTGTGAGGCTTTGCAGGAAAGCCGTGGCTGTTCCAGTGGGGCTCTGAGTGAAACAGCAGCAGAGATTTTTGGACTCTGACCCTTTTGAAGGGTGGCTGATTGGAGGGGCAGGGTGCCCGAAGGCCGAGCCCTCAGGGCACACAAAGATGCCTCTTAGGTTTCAGTCAGCTCGCCCAGGCTTTTGTAAAAGTGCCTTTTAAAGCACCACCATATGATGATTATTAGTATTATTTCTCAGCACGCTCTCAGGCTGGCCAGATGGCAACCCAAGTCCCCTGTTTGTTAACTAGACCTCAAATGCAGACCATCAAACAAAAATTAAAAAAATCCCTTTCCTGAGGCACAGAGTTGATTTTGGGAGTGAACATTGACCTGACATGCTGTCGCTATGAATGGGCTCCATGGCTGCTAATCAAAGGTCTGTTTTGGTGGTGGTTTAAATTTGATTATCTAGGAAGATCCACACAGATCCCTCTGTGGGATGGCAGAGGATTTCTGTGCTCTGGTTTGGGTGGGTTTTTTGTTAGATGAAAAGCTGTGTGTGGCTCAAGCTGGAGCTTGGCTGTGGGGCTGGATGGAGTCTTGGGCTGCTCACAGAGGGCTGACACATCTTGGAGAGGGGGAGTGAATTGTCCCTGCTGCGGTTAACGCCCAGAAACCTCAGAGAAAAGCACATTTCTTTGGGTTGGATGCAGTGCAGATGCTTGCTAAAGATAGCTGTGGCCTGGAAGTGTTCACAGTCCATAGAGGAAGGGTGGAGAAAGAAGCTGAAGTTCCAAGGGCCATGGTCAAGGTCAGAATGGTGGAGAATGAGGACGGTGACTCATGGGGTGCAGGGGCTGAGCTGGAAGGGCTGTGTTCCTGCTGCACAGCTCTGGGGACAGTGACAAGTGGGGAGGGTGCCTGGTAGTGGCCTCAGCCATGGAGATGTAGCCCCAGCCAAGAGCTGCCCCCACCAGCTGCATCTCTCACCATCTTTTGGGCCCTTTGAGTTGAAGGCTGTGCTGTGCTTCCTCTGAGCAAACCAGAACCTCCTGGTGGAGGAGTGAAGGTGATCAGTGCTGCTGGAGAGGATCTCCATGGCCAGGCTGGCCAGCCCATATCTCCCAGCCTTGCACCCCTCTACGATTGTTTTTCTTTTTTCCCTTCATGTGAGCACCCCTGTGCCTGAACTCTCATCCCTGGCTCCCTAAGGCTGGGCAGGGAGCCAAGGCAGGGGCAGCAGCAGTGGGCTGGGGTCGGTGGGCTCCAGTCCCAGTAGGCAGGGCAGCAGTGGGAGCTCTGGGGCTCCTCACGCTGTTTCTGGCCCCCTGCACCCTGGGCAGCTTTGCCCAAAGTGCCCCCCGTGTCCACAGCTGAGTCACAGCAGGCCTGGGATGGGCAGGGTGAGGGGAGGGAGGTTTGGTTTGGGGAACCTTTGGTTCTGCAGCCCTCATGCCCTGGCGAGCTCTTTAGACATGCACTGAGACAGTTCCCCATGTAAACCTGTCCTCTGGCTGAGGGGTGTGAAGGGCCAGGACTGCAGGCAGCACGGGGCCAGCCTGGATGAGGCAGCATCCCCCTCCTGGGGAGCAGGAGATGGCAGATGACTCTGCAGGTTTTGGTTTGTTTATTTTTACCTTGCTGGCAGCACTGCCCATCCCCACATGGGACTGCAGACGCTGGCCCAGGGCAGCCCAGTGTGACCCAGCTCATCTGCAGGAGGGCTGGCCTGGATTTACCTCCTAGGAGGTGTTTATCCCAACTTTTCCTAGCCCAGCACTCGAGTGTCTGTGGCTTTTCCTTTCCTGCAGTGGGGGCAGTGTGTTTAGCCCACAAGCAGCTGTCCCTGTGTGGGTGCTCCTGTGGGTTGGGGATGTGAACGGGGGAGTGGAGCTGTGAAGCAGAGATGCTGCTAGGAGATGCTGCTGCCTGGCAGAAGGGTTCAGCCTTCAAATCCCTGTTTCCCTGGGAAGTTTTGTTTTTTAAACTTGTCTTGGTTCTAGGGAAGAAAAGTGATGCACCAGTACCTGTGCCAGTAACAAGAGGAGAGCTGTGGCAGCTGTGGGTTTTAAGGATCACAGAATCACAGAATATTCTGAGCTGGAAGGGACCCACAAGGATCATCCAGTCCAACCCCTGACTCTGCACAGACACCCCATTAATCCCACTCTGTGCCTGAGAGCTTTGTCCAAATATCCCTGGAGCTCTGGCAGCCTTGGGTCTGTGACCATTCCCTGGGGAGCCTTTTCCAGGGCTCAGCACCCTCTGGGGGAGGGACCTTTTCCTGGTATCCAGCCTAAACCTTCCCTGACACTGCTTTGCCACATGGTTTACCTAAACCCAGGTTAACCATCTAAACTGGGTTAGGTTTTTCCAGTTCCCTTAAAAAGCTCTAGACTAATCATACACGTATGCTGCCATTGTCCTTAGTGCAAACAGGTACCTGTTAAACTGGGATCTATGGATTAATTTAAGTTGCTCGTTCTGCCTGTGCCTCAGTTTCCCCACAGTAGAAGGGCAGTGGGAAGCAGAAGCTCCAGCAGACAGCTTGAAGGTGATGTCTGGTCTCCTTTGGTGGCTGTGGGCTGAAACCCCCTGCCCAGGGGTGCAGTGCTCTGCTTCTTTGCTGACCCAGCAGCCTTTCCTTATTGCTGGATGCAGAGACAGCCCTGTGATCCCAATTCCTGCATGGCTTGTGCTGCAGGCTTGGCATAAGTCATGTGAGAGAGATGCTGTCGCTCATTTCTGGGGGGAAGAAATGAAAATGCACACATACAAATGCCCAAGTGTTAATTCAGAGATGCTTTGCCCCCTCAGGGGGACTTGAGGCTTTGTGTTCACGTTAAAGAGTGAAGGCAGAGTGTCCCAGGGAGCATCTGTCCGTGGTGTCCTCTGGGGCAGGGATGCTGTGAGGCCAGGCAGGGAGGGCAGTGGCCATCCCTGTGTGCTGCCTTTGTGGTGGGGTTCTGTGTGGAGGGGCTGATCTTGTGACCCCAGCTCGTGGGGATTTGCAGGAGCCTGGCTGCTGAGGGAAAGGTCAGCAGCACTGGACAAAGTGCTTTGTTGAGCCTTTGAATAAGGGCTGGGGGTTCTGAGGGAGCTGGGCAGGGAGAGCCACACCCTGGGGTTGTGGAGCTGGTGGGATGTGGGGAGATGCAAGGAGACTGTGGGGGTCAGGCTGGTGTGGCACAGTCTGGACATGCCTTGGGTCTCAGGTGAGGCAGGACTTGCTGGGGTTCTTTTAGTGGTCAGGGAATGGCAGGTCCATTGAAATTCCGAGTTTTTGTGGAGCTTCACCACCCTGCAGGGCTGCTGGCCATCACAGACCCTGGAGATTATTTGGGGGAAGTGATGGAGTTCTTGTTTTGCATAGATAAAATCTTCATTTTCTGTCTGCAGAGCATCATCACACTTCTGAAATGTCTCTCCTTTGCGTGGGATCTGTCTTTCCAGTCTGCTGTATTTTAGCAGTCCAGTAAACCACACCAGGGACTGCTCCCCTTTGGAGATGTGACCTTGGGAGCTGAAATCCTCAAGGACTTACGCTTTAAAAACCCCCCAAACCCAGACAAACCCCCTTTTTCTCCTGAAAAAGCTTGCTTTCCCTTTTATAGATCGGATGAGCACAACCGGTGGCTCATTATCTCCCTGTAATGCCTTGTCAGCATCACTCTGCAGAGAACAGATCTTGTTTTGTAGCGGAAATTATTACATGTGGACGTCAGAAGAGCAGAAGAATACCCTGTTAAAGCCTATTTTTCTGCATGCTTTAGTTATCTAAATCTCTCCCCTATTCCAGCCTCTCACATCCTTTACATCTGACTAGCTCTCCTCCTCTGTCCCCCCACAAGAAGGGAAAGGTACCTGGACCCATTTTTATTCAGTTGCAGACAGGAATGGGAAATGAATGAGTGACTGGACACAGCAGCAGGGAAAGGTGGATTGTTATCATCTCCCCTCTGGTAATTATGGTTTCTCAGAAATCCTGTTATTTTGTGGATTTTCCAGCAGGCTTTGCTATCCCTGTGTTGTCTATTGGAAACTTTGCTGCTCTGTCAAACACTGAGTGCCCTCACAAAGAAATATGGGCTCAGCTGTTTGAGCTTTTGTGACTAAATTCTGCTTGGGGGGTGGTGCCCAGCCTGTACTGCAGGCACTGCTTGTCCCCTGAGCTGCCTTCTGCTGTCTGAGCAGAGGCACCAGCAGGGATCTGGGGGATGGAGAGACCACTTTGGGCAAAGTGGATGTGTTCAGTGGGGACCAGCCCCATCTCCCTGGCATCCCCACTCATGTGTGCACTGAGGCTCCCTGGCCCATCCCTGCATCCAGACCTCCTTTGGGACACCAGGACCCACCAGCTGAGGATGGAATTTTGCCATGAGTGAGGCTTTTGCTCATGGAACTGTGCAGGACCCCATCCCGCCTCCCTCTGTGGGGCCAAGGTGGATTTTGCATTGCCTCCCTCCCCTGCCTTCAAGGGCACCTGGAGGAGACAGCCCTGGCTGGAGATTCCTTCCTGGCTTTCCTCAGCCCTGGCTGGAGATTCCCGGCTCTCCCTGGAGGGGGAGCTGGGGCTGTGGAGGCGGCGGTGGCCAGACAAGGTGGCCCTTTGACATTTACAGAGTGGCCTTTCAGAGCTGTGAAGTGTCCCTGCTCTGCCGAGGGCTGCCCTACCAAACAGCTGCCGTGCCCCAGCACGGAGTGAGGAATGTGGCACACAATGGCCCAGTGTTGGCCCCCATAAAGCTCCGCTTCTTGTGCCCTCCACAAAGGGGCTCAGAGCGGGCAGGGCTTGGCCCTGGCCCCACTGACTCTCCCACAGAGCCTCCAGCAGCTTTGGGTTGAGCTGAGGGAGTGGGGAGGAGAAACCCAATGTGGGGCTTTTTCCTGCTCTCCCCTTCCCCATGTGCTGGTATTCCAATAACTGACCAACAGAAAAGTCAGCACATGGGTTGGGAGGGTTCTTGGTGTCCTCAGGATGAGAGGACGTGGCCTCAAGCTGCACCAGGGGAGGTTAGGCTGGACATCAGGCAGAATATTTTCATGGAAAGGGTTGTGAAGCATTGGATGGGGCTGCCCAGGGAGGTGGTGGAGTCCCCATCTCTGAAGGTGTTCAACAAACTGGACATGGCACTCAGTGCTCTGGTGATGATCAGTCAAAGGCTGCACTCAATGATCTTGGAGGCCTTTTCCACCTAAATGATTCCGTGATTCTGAGTGTTAACAGTGTTGGTTTCCCAGCAAAGTGTCTTGGAGCATTTAGCTTTCAAATGTGAACTTTTCCACCCTGCCCAGGAAAGTGTAAGAGAGATTTATCCCCTGGCTGCTGTCAGACATCACAGAAAATCAGCACTAAAGGAGCCCAGCTTGCTGGAGGAACAAACCATTTTTGGAGACATTTCTTCTGAATCCTCCTAATCTTGTGCAGAATCCTTTTGTCTTATCCCATCAAAGTGTGACAAAGCCTTTTCATGGGGTTTGTTTTAAAGATGCTCGTAGTTCAGTGTGATTTCCCTCATTCCCACAGAGCACAGCTGTTAATTGTGCCTGTTCCAGGGACACCCCGGCCCTGCTGGATGGGCACTGCTGTCACTCCTGGGGCCCCCAAGGGGACAGGGCACAGGTGGAGCTGGAGATGCCACCTGGAGATGTCCAGGGAAGGGCTGGTGTAGCCCTCACTTTCCTCTTCCTTAGGGCAGCAGCCCCAGGAGCGTGGGTGTGTGCTCTGTGCTTCCAGGTGATGACAATAAATGGATTTGGCAAAACTCTTGTTGTAGGCTTTGCATGGCTCTTCTGCAGGGCATGCCCTGGTTTCAGATCTGTGGAAGCTCCCTCCTTCTCTGACTCTGCCCCAAAATTTTACCAATCTCCTTTATTTTTGAAAATAAAGGCACAAGGGCTTGGTGCTGTGCTGTTTTGGCTGGGTCTGACATGGCCAGGGAGTCCCTGGGCTCTGACTGGGGCATCCAGGCTTTTCTGGTGTCTGGGAATGTATTCAAAATTAATTTCTCCCTTCTCCCTCCTTGGGGGGAAAAAAAAAAGAAAAGGAAGAAAATGATTGGAGCTTGCTGAGGGTTTTCTATTAGACCATTAACTGTGCACAGCTTGTCTCCCCACAGCCCCTAAGGCCATGGTCCTTCATCCTCCCATCCATCTTGTGCCTGTCATGTCCCTGCTAAAATCAAGATGTTTCTGTGGAGGAGGAGTGGAGCCCCCTTGCAGATGTGGCTGCACACTGTGGTCTGGCTCAGATCACAGATACTTTAATGCTTTTTTCCCCTGTGCAGTCTGTGCTGAGCAGTGCAAAGTGAGGGCATTGCCCGAGCTCCCAAGCCCATCCCCTCACCGTGTCCTTCCCCAGCCACCAGACCTGGCAGAAAATCATCTGCAGGCTGCTCTGTGGCTTCAGGGGTGTTCCCTGTTCTCTGAGACACTTGCAAGCAGGGTCAAAGCAGTCTGCAGTCTTCCTCTTTACCAGTATCCAGGAGAGGGCTGGGGTGTCTCTGGTGTTGCTGTAAAGCTGCAGTCCCATGTAAAATCCCACCTCAGGGAACATTTGTGGCACCAGTGATACAAATCACTTGGCAAGTGATGGCATCCTGCACCTCTTTCTCCTTGAGAGGAGTGGAAGGGAGCTGTGGGGACTCGAAGTGAAACCCCACTGGCTTTTGCAGACATGTTTTGGGGTGCAGGCTGTCCCCTGTCCCAGTTGTGCTTTCCTCATCACTGCCCCATGTCTGTGGGAATGCTGCTGTGTCCTAGTCCAGCCCCAGGCTGCCTCCTGAGGCAGAACACGGAGCCTGAGGGAGGAGGGTGATCAGGTGAACGAGCTCCTGCCTTTGGGGGTTCCCAAACCTGCCCTGTGGGCCTCGTCCCCAGAGGCTCAGATCATCCCATGCTGGATCCAAGCCTTGGATGTGGCTGTGCCCTGACCAGCAATCACTGCCTGCTCCTTTTGCCAGTGCCTTCTGTGCTGGTGATGGTTTTAATCAGTAGGAAACAGCTGTAAAGTTGATGGATGATGTGATGGTGATACACACCACCTACATGGTCTCCAGAGTGAGTATGTTCATAAAAATCTGGTAGAAACCAATGCTGGCAGGAGACTTTGGTTACTGGAAGTCTGGTTTTATCCCAACACATATTTGTATCAATTCTTTGTGAGAGCTGAACACTGGCTGGCTTCAGAGGGGTTAATCATCATCTGAAGTGGAGTTCAGTAATTGATGTTGCTGCATCAAAACGTTTCCCTCTTCCCATCCCCCTCGTTCCCCCCACTTCCCCCCAAAAAGAAATTCTTGGCTGATCCTCAAAATCCAGTTCAGTTCTCACTGTGCAAGTATTAAACTGTGGGTCTTTTCTTTCAAATTTCTGGATTTTTATGGGCACAATTGGTCTGTTAACAGGATTTTTTTTTTTGTGGTTTCAATGCATTTATATCATTGACCTTTGCTTTAAAAAGTGTCTGACAGACTTTGCTGGGCTGGAGCTATAAAAAGTAGTGTTGTAAGGGGGCTTTATTCTGTGGAAGCAATGACCACAGGCAAAGCTTTATATTTGCTGAGTGATTTAATTCTTGCACATGCAGGACTTGGCTCTGTGCCATGTGTAACATGTTGAGAAAAGGTCTGCTCAAGAGGCATTCAAACCAAACTTTCCAAACAGTCTTTTTTTTTTTTTTTTTTTTTTAAGCTTTCTTTCCTGTTATTTCTAAGCTAGCGAGTAAAATCAAGGAACTGTGCCCCAAAATACTGAATTGAGCTCTAGCAGGGTCATTGGGGAAATAAACCTTGAAAGAAATGAAATGGGAGTCTGGGTGGAAGCAGGGAAGAAGAGGAGGGTGTCATTGAGAAAAAGGCTGGATCAGGGACAGGAGGGAGTCAAACAGAGCTCTCTGAGCTCCAGGGGGAAGCCAGGGAGGCTGGAGATGATGCAGCTCAAAGGCCTGGCCCTACAAAACCCTGCTGATATGGTGCATCCCCAGAAGATGTGTTTTCAGGCTGAACATCAGATTTTTGTCCCCGTAGCACGTGCTTTCCCCTGCCTGTCCCTGCCCTCTTACAGGAATAGCAGTAGCAGTCAGGAGCAAATAATAAAAAGCCGCTTTTTGTTTGCGCTTATTTTAAACACTGTGACAACGTTTGGATTAATGTTGGGTCTTGTGAAAAGCTCTTTAAAAGTCAAACATACTGAGCTGCTTACCAGCCAAACACACTGAGCTGCTTACCAGCATGCCTTTGAATTTTGCATCTGCCCACTGCACTTCCAGATAATGGCCTGGAGAGCAAGGAAACATCATATTTCTTTCTTCTTCTTGTAATCAGGCCATTAAATATGCTTGAGATTTCAGATTCTGCAGCTATTTAATTACGTAGTCCCTTGGGCTGAGGTCCATATTTTGGTGAGTAGTTCCTCTTCCTTTGGCAAACAAATAAACAAAAAAACAGAAATACTGAATTATGCTAATTTCTAACAGAAGCAATGTCTTGCCCAAAACATCGCAGTCTAGTGCATTTTAATTAAAGACAACACAGCAGCAGTGTATCAAACATCTATTAGTTTTAATCAGCAGATTTTTCTGGAGGCTTTTGGGAGCAAATTGTGCCTTGCTCACTCTTCCCAGGAGGAGAAGGGGAACAATGGATGAGCTTTGTGCAGGCACAGTGAGCCCTGAAATGGTGACTTGAAAGGTATTTCAAAGGTGTTTAAAAGGAGTTTGAACAGGGTGGAGGTTATACAGGGGAGAGCTCAGAGCCTGTAAGGGCTGTCTGTGGGTGGGATCGCCTCCTCTGCAGACAAATCCATCACCTGGAGGGCCCAAATGCTGTTTCTTTGGGTTGCTGTCCTGGTTCCCTGCAGCAGGCAGGGCTGGGGGTTCCTGCAGGTCCCCCAGGGCTGTCGGGGATGTGCAGAGGCCAGGTGCCCTCTGTCCCTTGGCTTGGCCATTCCAGGTGTGCAGGTGGCACGAGCCACCCCCAGCATGGCCGTGCCCAGGGCTGGATGGGGAAGGAGCGTTTGTCCATTCCTGTGATTCCTCTGAGGGTTGAGCTAAATGCTGCCAGTGTATAAATCTGTTATGAAAGCCAAAGGAATGAGGGTAACCTTTGCTTTTTATAGCTCCTGGTATTTGTTTGCTCATGGCAGCCACCAGCAATGCCCTCTGTGTTCACGGGGCAGTGCTCCACCCTCCCTGCAGTCACACTGTGCCCAAGTAAACAGCTCCTGTCTCGGTCAGCTGCAGTGGAAGCCTCTGCTGGGGAAGGGAGAACCCTCCCTTGTCTCTCCCTGGCTTTACTGGGTAGAATTCAGCTGGGCAGAGGGACCTTGCCCAAGTGTCCATGGAGATGTGGAAGGGGTCATGGAGGAGAAGAGGAGGGAGTGCAGGTGGCTGACACCTGCCCTGGCTGGAGCCAAGCAGGACACATGAGCTGCTGCCCCAGTTCCCAGGGGAGCCAGGGGAGCCAGGTGGTGAGCAGGGAATTGTCTGCTCACACGAAAATCTGGGAGGTGCTGATTAGCACTGATGTGAGGGGAGAGGATGGCCCACGTGGGTGCTCTGGGGCTGTTCAGGCACAGTGACCATGGGTGTGCCAGTGTCCTGCTGGACCCAGGGCTGGGGCAGGTGCTCGGTGGAGCAGGGACTCCAAAGGGGCTGTGGGAGCATCTGCTGGGGCTGATGCAAGGGGATGGCTTTGGGCCAAGGCTTTCCAGAATGAGCAATGATTTCTGGTGTCCAGCTGGAAATTGCTGTCAGGGCAACTGGCTTGGCAGACACTCGTCCTTTCTTGAACTCCCCATCACTTTTTGGAAATGGTTGCCCCTGGATTTCATGTCCTGCTTCCAGCAGAAGGGAAGAAAGGGAGTCCAAAACCCTGCCTGCAGGTTTGTACCTTGGCTGCCTCCCAGCACAGCCAGATCTCACTGTTTGTTTTTCCCTTTGCAGCTCTGGGAAGTGCCAGTGCAAGGTTGGTGTCACGGGCCTGAAGTGTGACCGGTGCAGTGAGGGCTACTACAGGTTCAGTGAGACCTCGTGTGAGCCCTGCCAGTGCAACAACCACTCCCAAACCTGCGACAGCTCCACAGGTGATGATGTCCTCTTGTGACCATGGCCGTGCAGACTTCACCTGCCCCCTCTGTCTCTGGTTTTTCTGTTCTCATTCAGCACACTCTGCTCTTATCCCCTTCATCTGCATCTTTTTGCCTTGTGTACACAAAGTAAAAAAGCTGAAATGGGAATGCAAGGTTGGGGTTGGTCTCCTTTACAGGAAGGCAGTGAAGTCTGTGTGCTTTAGCCCAGGCTGCAGTGCAGAGCCTTGATTCAGCAGCCTGTATCAGAAATTGGGGCTCTATTGTTCTCTGCACTTACACAAACACACAACACGGGCTTTTAAAGTCCTTTTGTTTAACTGCTGTTTACCTGGAAACATACACTGTGCTGGCACTGACGTAAGGGGACTTGCTGCCACAGATAACAGGATTAGAGCTGGTAAAAACTTGCAGCATCTAATTAATATTGCCCACTTTTTATAAATTGGCCTTGTTCATTTTCCTTGATTATTTTTTTGACTCTTCCTCACTCAGATGTTGGTGGAGAGCAAATGTTGAGGCACCTGTGCTTGTACAGGAGGGCAGGGGGAGCCTAAATTGCTTTGCCATCTCGTCTGGAAGGAGAGATCCTGGAGGAGCACTGTTAGGGGACTGCCTGCACAACCCCCACTTCAGCCACAGCACTCACTTCCAATTCCAAAATCTCCTCAAAACTTCCAGGCTGTAAGGCAGTTCTGTAATGTTTATCCAGGATCCTAGAAAGGGGTAATAATGAAAAGTAACGTTGCAGAATTTGGCGGAGAGATGAAATCAGGTATTTCTGGGCAATTTGTGCCCATGTGTTCCCTCCTGGGCTGTGTGTTTGCAGCAGAGGAATGCCCTGGTCCGTGGGCACTGGGTCTGTGCTCCCTGGGGGTGAATTCCTGCGTTCCCTTGAGGATGAATTACTGCATTCACTCCTATACTGAACTCTGTGTGCTTATGTCCTACCAGCATTGAGGGATACAGCGCTGTCACTAATGCTGTGCACACATCAGCTGTCTGACTGATTTGGGGCTGGGTGTATGGGTTTTATGAAGGAGGAGGATAGATAATCTGCTCTTCCCTTTTTTTTCCCTTCAATGTTCCTCCTGCTCTCGTTTTATCAAAGAAAACCCAGCACAGACCTTACTCCTGGGATGGGGCTGCTCTTCCTGTTGGGATTGCCCAGTGCTGCCCACAGCAATGCAATGAAAACCCCTCATTTTTGTTGATTTGACAAAATTTCTTTTTTTTCTTTTTACATTTTCCTCCATCTGCTTGTTTGCTGCTGTGGCTGAGAGAAACAAACAAAACCTGAACAGAGATTGAAGTTGATTAAAAATTAGATCGGACGCCTGCTCTAGAGACTGCACTCTGTGTGACCTCCCCATCTTTACATTAATTCTGTGTAGCCTTTGTCCAATTTTCAAAGTTTTTTCCCATTAATGCTATACTTTGGGCTCCCTCTGCTGGCCCTGCAGCCGGCTCCTGCTTGGCATCGCTCTGTCCAGGAGGAATATTTAAAATTACTGGGCATAAATAAATAACTTGGGCAGCAGGAGCTCCCCAGCCGACAGCACTTCCTCTGCCACGACCCCTGTACTCTGTGGTGTGTCTGTGCACTGGGGTGGGCTGCTGCTTCCCAGCTGGGGTCCTGTGAGTCTGATCCTTCCTGAGGGCATTATCAGGATGAGAAGTGCTATTAATTATTCAGGCTCTCCACAGCAATACCTGATTGCGTGCCCGTGCGTGCTCTGCCTGGCTGAGCAATGTGCTGACTCAGGGAAACAGCCATTTCACAGGGCTGCTGAGGTGGATGTGGGTGATTGCTGCTGATGGGAAGGACATTGGTCCTGAAATGACCAAGGCAACCCAGGTGGGATTCCAGATTTGTGCCCCTGGTAATGCCTGGAGAGCAGGCTCCAAGGCAGCCTTGCTGTGACCAGGCAGATGAACTTCCCCATCCAAGACATCCATCCCCCTGAAACAGCTGATCCAGGTTTGCAGCTGGAGAAACCAAGCATAGCAGATCATTTACCCCTCTAAACCTGACATCTCTCCCACAAAAACCACTGGCTCGTGCCTGACAGGCTGCTGAGGGAAGAGCAAACAGTGTGTGGGAGGTGACGCTGAGCAAGGGGTGCTGGCAGGGCCCTGCTGGGTGGGTGAATCAGCCTCTTCCCAGCTCTGCTTCCTGCCCTTGGCACCAGGGTTGGCTGCAAGGACACGCCAGGCTGGCTGGGGATGCTTGGCTGTGGAGTCATCACTGTGGGAATTGAGGAGCAGCAGCCGTGTCGAGCTGGTGAGGGAGCCAAACTGTTCTGATATTAATAAGAAAATCTGCTGTGGTCTTTATAACAGTCAGCATAAACCTCAATCAGGATTTTTTTCCTGTGGTTGATGCTGATATGAGACTTCCCCATCCCCCAGCAGCAGTGCTGGATCAGCTCAGTGGATCTGTCTGCTCTCACACTGCTCTGGGCCACCCCAGTTTATAGAAAGGGCTGTTGCCTTTGCAGAGTCTGGTACATGGGATTTAATCAAATCTTCCCTCAGCTCCCTGCCACCTCACCGAGGAGCCAGCTGAATTACAGCATGTTCCTGGTGATGGATGGGCTTTATATAGAGGCTGTGCTTTTGTAACTGAGGAGATTTTTCTTCCTGGTCACAGTAGTATCAAAATGCAATTTGGAGGCCATTAGGACACGGCGCCTGTGAAGACACGGCACGTTGAATTTCTGATTCAGGGGCTTCCCCAGGAAGGGCAGGTGGCTCACGTGAGCCCCCAGTTCTCCTCTGGTTCTCTGGGAAGGTCAGTGACTGCTGCTGCCTTGTCCTGGGCTGCAGGAGCTGGAGCCACACTGGTAGGACAAAGCTGCCTGCCCCCAAAGCAGGACAGTGGCATGTCCTCACCCCTGGCACCTGGACAGGAAGAGGCTGCACACAAAAAAAACCTGAGAGACTCCTCATGAGAGTGGGGGACTCGAAGTATCAATGTTCCATCTCACTGGTAAAAATGCAAACTGAAAATGCTTTCCTTGAGGAGAATTTTAACACTGATAACTCGTGTTTACCTGCAGTGACCTTTTAGTGGTGAGCTGTGGGGCCTCTCTGCTGGGGCCACCTGCTTTTCCACATTATCTGTGTACGTGTGGAGCGAGGGGATGAGCATCAGAAGGTCATAAGAGGCCAGGATCCTGTTTTGGCCAGAGGGCATCCAAAACCACCTGTGAGCTCTGATAATTGAGTGTGTTCCACGTGGATTCTTGCTCCAAATGTTCTGCTCCAGTTCCTGCTGCTGAATGTTTGCTTGTTCTGCTCTCTGTCCCGCAGGCACCTGCCTGGACTGCCAGGAGAACACGGAGGGGAAGCACTGTGAGCTCTGCAAGGAGGGTTTCTATCGCAGCACCCATCCTGCCCACGGCTGCCAGCACTGCCCCTGCTCCACCGTGGCATCCACCGGCACCTGCCACATACGTGAGGCTCTTGGTTTGGTCTAATTCCTCATCCTGAAGGTTGCTCAGTTAATTTGCCCCTCAGAGTGTGTCAGCCCAGCAAGGCTGTGGAGCTCCTGTTCGTGGACACTGGAAGCAGCACCTGCTGTGATGGGTCCCTGGTGCTTGTGTTGCCTCTTGTGAGAGCAGCTGTGCAGGGAAGGGATCAGAACCACAAAATGGTTTGGCTTGGAAGGGATCTTAAAGTCTAGTTCCAGCTCCCAGTGTGTTACTGCAGTCTGCTCTGAAGAACCTTCAAAGTTTTGCACAGGAGCTGCTGAAGTTGTGGCAGCCAGGAGGGGAGCAGGAGATGCTCAGCAGGGCCATGTAGCCCTCCACACTTCAGAGTCTGCTTCTGAACATCTCCATGGGACTCCATGCAGAGATTCCCCAATGTAACTGAGAGAAGTCAGAGCTGTAATAGCCATATGTAAGGCTTTTTTTGATATTTTCCTAATCAATTTTGCAAGCAAGCTGCTTCTGGCTTTGTATAGGCCCCAAAGTTCTTTTAGGATTGCAAGCATCCCTGATATAGTTCCAGCTGTTCTCTGAAATTGCCTGTTTGAGATGGAAATGTTCAGGAATAATAATCTATTTCCTTAGCAACGTGCTGAGTTGGCTCTGTGAGGTTGGTGTGAGGCATCAGAACTCCCCAAAGCTGGTTTTTCCCTACCAACAGAGAAAGTGCTGCAGTTCAGAAGTTTTGTTTTCAGCTCACAATCTGAGGTCGGTCAGTACTTGGTGGCTGCTGAGTTTTGTCAGGGTGCCTTGTGGTCAGAACAAACCCCACAGAACAGATCCCACAGCGCGGGTGTCTCTGCAAGGGGCTGTGGCACATCCCTGCTTTGCTTTCTGTGTTCTCCAGAGCCTGGCGAGAGCGTCCCGAGGTGTGACAAGTGCAAACAAGGGTACACTGGCCTCAACTGCAACCAGTGTGACAAGGGCTACTACAACTCAGACAGCATCTGCGTGAGGTGTTGGTGCAACGGGAACGTGGACCCGGCGCTGTCCCCCAGCGTGTGCCGGCCGGACAGCGGCGAGTGCCTCGGCTGCCTGTACCACACCACGGGCTTCCACTGTGAGCTGTGCCAGGAGGGCTACACCAGGGACTCCGAGGGCACCAACTGCACCAGGAAAGGTACAAAATGCTGCTCGAGTCAGTGTCCAGGCTCGCTGTGCAGCTGCCCAAGGGTTGGAGAGGGAGTGCTGCTCACTGTTCGCATTCGTTTAGATTCGTCTGGCCTCTGGTGCAGAGAAGAAAAACAGATCTTTGTAAGAGAATGACAGAATGAACTAGGTTGGAAAAGACCTTTAAGATCATCTAGTCCAACCTGTGACCTTAACACCTTCTCATCAATTAAACTGTGGCACTGAGTGCCACGGCCAGTCTGTTTTTAAACACATCCAGGGGTAGTGACTTCCCCACCTCCCTGGGAAATTATTCCAGTGTGCAGTCATTGGTGCCTCCTGGCCTTGAAGGGTGGTTTGGAGCTAGCTCTGTAACCACCCTGATTCCAGACCCTGGCAGGCACTGCTAGGGAACAAGCTGGACAAACCCCCATCTATTTGTAGTGTGTTTCATGTAGGATGAGAGAAAATGCTTCTGAGGTTGCTCCTTCAGTGGTTATCTGGAGGTTGGTTTTCATGGTGGATGTCCAACACCATGCGTGGAAACATTACCAGTGCTGTACATTAAATGAAAGAACTCAGAGTTCAGGGAAGTATTTGGGCACAAATTTGTCCTTGTTGTGGACAGAGAGATTCAATTCAGATCTTCCATCAGGAGCTAATGTGGTTTTCCCCCCTGTGCTGCTCTCTGGATGTGTAATCACCAAGTCCCTCCCTGCTCAGGGAGATGATCAGTGCAACAAGTTGGATGCTCATCAGCTGTAACAGGGCTGGAAATGACACTTTAACATCAGCTCATCGATTGCCTCCCCCTGCACAGCTCTGGCTTTGTGCAAGGATCCACATAACCCTCCCCCATTAAAATCCATATGTATGGCTTTGCTTGGGTACTTGCAGTTTTCCATTCAGCTTTATTTTAATGGCATTGTTACGGCCAGTTCCTGCTGTGGGGAAAGCCTGTCCCCTTTCAGGGGGGGCTGGGATATGCTCCTTGAGCCTTCCTCTCCCTCACACTTATGTTTTCCCTTTCTCATTAAGCAATTAAAAAGATGTCCAGCTTCTTTCCAGTTCCTAAAAACTGACATTTTTGCTGAGGTTACTGAGCACTGACTTGTTTCAGGTTAAGATTTTCATAAATCACCAGTGCATTTGAGTGGCTTCTGGAGTGAAATCATCACCCAGGCTCTGTTTCAGTGGTTGCAGGTGAAATGAGACAGCAGGTTCAGTGCAGCCTGGGCAAAGCTCACCTATCCACAGGGGCCACCCAGAGCCTTAAGCCTGACCAGGATTCTGTTGCCTTCAAGGCAGATAGAGAGGATATCCAAAGGACCAAAGTGAGTGTTCTCAGCCCCAGAGCAGCTGGGGCTGCTGCTGCTGCCATGGGAGGCCCAGCAGGGACTCGGTGCTGGTGCAGAGTGGCTCTGTGCCACCCGGCCGGCGGCGGGGCCTCCTGCCAGAGCTGCTCCACTGCAGCGGCTCCGCAGAGCCGGCGCTTCAATCAAGCAGCTGGATCTGAGGCTGCCGTCCAAGCTGCCAAAGCCGCCCATTGAGCGAGCAGCTGCTGCTCTCAAGGAGCTGCTCTGGGACATCTGGAGAGCTGGCACGGCCCCGGGAGCGGAACAGGCAGCGCCGTGTCACGGCCCGGAAGCGGCGCCGGGGCCAGAGCCCGGCACTTCACCGGGACCTTCCTGGGAGCGCCAGGAAATGGCTTCAGCCGGGGCCTCCGTGCCAGCCCTGAACTGATGCTGACTCACAAATAAAGCCCAGAAAAGTGCTGTTTCCTTGCTGGTGAATCAGCCATTGTCCCGGTCCTGTTTTTTCCCTCCTTATAGCTACTGGCAGGGTTTGCCAGAGATTGAGTGTTGGTGAAGGAATTTGGAAAGGATGACTGAATTCCTCATGCCCTTTTCCCAAAGCCAGAGGTTTTCCAGGAACCTCTTGCTCCTGTCACATTTCTGCCTATTGCAAAATTTTGCCTGTTATGCCACAGAGAAATGCCTTCTGGCATTCAGCATCCTGAGTGTCCTTATCAACCCAAAGCAGGAGCTGTAGAGAGCAGGGGAGCTGCTGCAGGGAGGGGACTCTGAGCAGGAACCCCAGTTAGGTGTGGGATGCCCCTTCCAGAGGAATTTCTTTCTCGGTTGCCTGAACTGGGAATGTGACAGCCCAAAGTTAACTTGTGGGAGTTCCCCTGAGGGCCCGTGGCAGGACATGTGCTGAATATTTCCAGCTCCTGTTGCCATTGGAGATGCAACTTAGTGCAAAATTAGTCCTTCGGAAGTGACTCTCCTCCTCAATCATAATTAGTAGATGTTCAGGAGAGCTGGAAGCTGGATCCATCCAGCATGGCACCATCAGCTGTAATTGCTGCAGCTGTATGTGGATTTAAAATGAAGTTGCTTTTCTGTTGGCAGGAAGAGAGTGGGAAAGAGGATGCAGAGAGTCCTGTGGAGCAGTAGGTGCAGAGAACATTCTGACTGATTGAGGCTTCAGCTTGTGGAGTGTTCCTGTTGCCTGGACTTGAGAATCTAAAATAGATCAGGTTATTCATGTGAGGAAATGCTTTATTAGCTACATTTGTGAGCTCAATACTACAGATTTATGGTGCTCTCTGAGGCCTGTAGCTCAACAGTTTTGGTGCAGGTGCAGAATTCACATCCCACTTGTGAGATCTCAAGGTTAACCCGACTCCTGAACTGAGAAGGGAGTTATCCCATGGCTGCTGGAAGCAGGGCAGGTTCTTGGCTGTTTAGTGCCAAGGAAAAGACAGAGCACAGTCTGGTAGTCCCCATGTTCTGATCCTTCCTGTGTGTGCCTATGCCAGCAGCTGAAACCAAACCAGGATCCCAAGTGGCCTCTGCTGTGTTCAAAAGCTTCTGAAGAACATCCAAAGTCTTTTTTGTTATGATTTGGTGACCTTCTGCATCTGCCTGTGTAGACTGGGGGTCTCTGTGTGGCTTGTGTACCACTTCATTCAAAAGCAGAACTGAGGTAATTTTGCCCTTTTACCTAAAGTGGTGCAAACACTGAACCCACGGCAAAATGCTGGGATGGCTGAGTACTTGTGGTTCATTTTTTTCAGTTTTGATCTTCCTGTCCAAGTAGGGCAGAAATAATAATATTGTGAACAAAATCCTACATCGGGTGCACTGGTTGTGAAGGGTTTGAGCTCCTGGAGTTGCTGTGTCTGAGTGTGCAGCCCACACAGACACCAAGGGACATGTTGGTTCAGTGTTTAAACTTGCTGAGCTTGGCAAAGCCCCATTTTCCTGCTCTGAACAGGAGCTGGACTGGGACTTGTTCAATATAGGAGTCTTCATGAGCTCCTATATTGAACCCTGAATCCTGACTACTGCACCTGTCCCTCAGCACCAGACTTTTCAGAGGAGTCCTGTAGTCCATGGGCACTTAGCACACAGGATTATATTAAAAAAACCCCAAACACAACCCTGGACAGAAATTTTCTAGTCTGCTTTTAAAAAATACTAGTTTAGTAGTGTAGCCTTAATTGCCATAACTGTGATATAAATGTCAAATCTCTTGTGTTTGTGTTTCATTTTCAGCTCAGCAATTTTTTTACTGACGGTTTTTAATTTGTTTTGTAGAAACCACTCTTGGCCCAGAACCAACGGAGTTTACAACTTCTGCTCCAAATACCACCAAGGCCACATCCTTTCCCACGGCAGTGCTGAACAGTACTCTGTCACCAACAACCCTACAGACAATATTTCCTATAAGCTCCTCTGACAACAGCACCTCTGCGTTCGCAGATGTTTCATGGACTCAGTTTAACATCATTATTTTGACAGTGATCATCATTGTTGTGGTCCTGCTAATGGGCTTTGTGGGTGCTGTCTACATGTACCGTGAGTATCAGAACCGAAAACTTAATGCTCCCTTTTGGACCATTGAGCTCAAAGAGGACAACATCAGCTTCAGCAGCTACCACGACAGCATTCCCAACGCTGACGTGTCGGGGCTGCTGGAAGATGATGGGAATGAGGTGGCCCCGAATGGACAGCTCACGCTGACAACTCCCATGCATAATTATAAAGCTTAGAAGTCATCCAGCTGTTCCAAAGTTTGCTTCTCAAAAGGTTACAGGGCTTGTGGAAAGGGGTGTCAGGATCCGTGCCAAGGCTCCACGCAGAGGAATTTGCTCTTCAGGTACTCTCAGGTGCCAGGCGTGCTGTAGCTTGCAGGTGAACAGAGGACAGTGTAGTACACCTGAATTTCAGGTAGTGTGGTGAAATGCATTCAGTGTCCTGTTCTCCATAAAGATCCATAGAATTCACTGTTGTTATAAACTGGATTATGATGAATTGAAACATTTTTCTGTGAAGAGGTGGTGGGGTGGAGAGAGCAGAACCCAATGAGGAGTCAGAAGCTACTTGGTTTCCAGCCAACCCAACACTTGTGTCTTCATCCTTTAGTTTGAGAAGTAGCTCATGAATTAACAGTGGAATTTCAGGAAACAGGTCTTTGGAAAGGCATCATCTTCGTTCCTGATAGAAACTTGTTTGAGAAGGAGAACAAAAAAAGGGGAAGTAATTGTTCACTGTACTACCAAAAGGCAAGTAGGAGGAATGAATTGCACACTTAAAAAAAGTCACCATTATCTGTTCCCACTAAGCAGGGAAACAGGAAAAAAAATCTTAAGAACATTTGAGTTAGGGAAGAGACTAAGCTTTTCCCTTTCTGAGTATTTATACAGGGTGATGATGCTATTAAGGCATAGCAATCCATTTTTTTCTCGAAGGAGTTAATGAACTTGTATAGTTTCTGTGCAAGGGAAGACGACAAGACATCTCAGGGTTGCCATGTAAAAATAAAAGCCAGGCTTAATACCCTACCCTGATAGAAATGGTGTGTTCTGTATATAAAATGTAATATATCTTCTTGGAATCGTATTTGTAATTATTTGTAAAAAAGACAAGCAACCAACTGACCAACCAAAAAATCCCCAACAACAAAACCATGAGCCCCTCCCCAACCTCCCCCACTCCCCAGGTCACGTTTTATCTTCTAGGTTTTAATTGTACAGCGGTTAGTGACGTTGTTTAAAAAAGAAAAAAACATGAGAATTGTTTAAAATACTGTAAATGAGATGGCAATATTGTTGGAGCTGGGCCTCTGGCAAACACCAACTGCTTAAAGCTTTTCTTCCACTGTCATTGAATAATTTCTTTTTTAGAGAAAATGTGAGTGCTCCCTACTTGTGTCTGTCAAATTTTGCCATTCCTTCAAATACAGAGTGAATACCAGCGTTGCCATGACTAAGGCTGAGTAGGTGTCCAAAAATTGGGTGCACCACTGTATTGCTTGCTTTTAAGCCTCTATACAAAATGCAGATACACTGTCACAAACACACTGAGAGCCTGGGCTTAGTGGCTGAGGTTCTCCCGAGTGGGGGCTCACCCTGTGGAGGGATCCCACTGCCATCCCTGCTGAGCTGAGGGGATGTGCTGGAGGGCTGAGCTCAGCCCCCTGGCCTCCTGAGGGGCAACAGCAAAGATCTCCTGGATTTGGGGGGAGACAGCTTCGGGATGAAGAGCTGGCAGGACCTGATCTGCGCGTCGAGGCTCAGAAGGTAAAAGGCAAAGATGCTTTCAGAATTTAAAGTAGCACGAGGTGGTGGTGGGGAGTCAGCTGTCCAAAAACACTACAGGGAGCAGGTTTTACAGATTTGGTGGGAGGCTGGTGGGCTGTTAGCAGAGGGAACAAATAACAGGCAGCACTGCCCCAGGAGGTCACACCACAGAGCTCCTGGGTTGGTACCTGTGTGTGTGTGCCTCGGGGCAGGGGCTGTGCTCCCTGTGCCACCCTGGGAATCAAACTACTGCATGGAAACAGGGCAAGAAACAAATACTTCCCCTTACTCTTGTGCAGCCTCAGAGCTGCAGCTGTGTTGCTGTGTGTGGTGGGGCAGTGGTGATACAGGAGCTGGTGGATGCATCCTCTGAGCCAGGATAAAGTGAATATTTCTCCAGATGAGAAATGGTAGAGAGAACATGTTGGTTATTTATTTGTTTTTTGGTGCTGTGAGGAGGTTTCTCTTGTCTTTGGAAACTTGGGAGGGGGGGAGGTAGGTGATTGAAACATGCTCAAAGATGCCATTTCTGCCTCAAAAACTTGCTGCCTGATTTAAACTTGAGGCATGGCAAGTCAGAATGCAAATCATTGAGGATGACCAAGGGAAATGGTGAGGGCAGAGTGTGGCCCTCATATAGGCCCAAGCTGATGGAAAAGCTCCCGTTGCCTGTGGTGGGCCTGGGTGAGGTCCCATACTTCAGGTAATAAATCTGGCTCATGTCATTCAGAGCAATTTTACCTTTAGTTAGAAAACGGGGGAGGACAGGAGGAGAAAAATCTGGATACTGCTAATCCTCGAGTTACTCATCAAACTTTTAAAGAGCAGGGTGGTGACAAAACAGAAAATTTCCTAGAAGTTGTAGGTACTTAGAGGTGCTGATCTAACAATACACTTGCACTTGGTCACTTCATGGGGTGGGCAAAGGTAATTTAGGGAGTGTTGTTGGCTTCTGGGACTGATGCTAGCAAGCAAACTGAAGGACAGGTTGTTCACTTTAATCTTTCTAAAATACTTCAGCAGATTTTTTCATCTCTGCCACAAAACACCTCTTCCTTAAATTTTGCTGTGACTGTGGGCTGCTTTGTGACAGGAACAGGCTTGGATTTTGTCTGACTGTAGAAATAGGGACCATCTGCTCAAGCAGAGCGTGGGCTCAGGTGCTGAGCCCTCCTCGTCCCTGCCTGCCACAGCACAGGAGGTGTTGGCACCTGGGCTGCTTCTGACCTCCAAAGTAATCCAAAGGCTTTGTGTTTGGGAAGAGGAGCAGTCAAGATGCCCTGCAGGGTGGGCCAGCTGCTGCCTGGGGTTGCACAGCTGGATTAAGGGATGGAGACAGTCTGGAAAATGTGATGGGAAGCTTGGTTGGGCAGGGGGGACCTGGCTCTCCAGGTTTGGATGGCACAGGATGTCCCTGAACAGGGAGCACAGTGAGGATGTGGCACTGGCACCGTGCTTGTCAAATGGCAGAACGACTCAGCAGGGACACAGCAGCCACCTCCTGCCACCCAGACCTTGGCACACAGGAGCAGCAGTAATAAAGGGAGATTGATGCCTCAGCCGGGAAAGAATAAACAGCTCCATGTTTGACTTTGGTGATGTGAGATCAGCTCGTCCATGCTCTTCTCAGTTCCCCTGGCAGGAGGGGAGGAAGAAGCTGAGCTGGTTCTGTCTCCAGTCACCTTGGGCTGGATTGTGTGTGGAGGGGTAGCAGAGCTCCAACACCTGTGCCAGGGTGCTGAGGCCACCAGCACCACGATGTGTGTCACAGCTCGCCGTGAGGCTTCCCAGGTGCTCAGGTTTGTGCTGAGGTTGGGGTAAGGGCAGGTAAACCAGACTGTGAGCGGGCAGCAAGGCCAGGGCAGGGCATCTTGGTGACTTGTGGGGCTGAGGTGGCAATCCAGGTACACGTGGTGTTCCTGATGGGCCACCCGTAGCACCTTGTGCCTGGGAATGGTGCCCAGCTGCAGAGCTGGGGCTGCCACAGAGAAGGGCACTCAGGGCACGTGTGACAGGGCAGGGCGGCTGCTGGATGGGGGCAAGCTGCTCCAGGCACCATCCTTGGCACTGGGAGGGCCCAGCTGGTCTGGCTGGGGTGAGTCCAGCCGGGCAGTGAAGGCAGTGGGACAGAATGAGCAGATCCAGGGCACAGAGCTGGCGTGGGCAGGGCCCGGCTCTCAGCTCAGGGGAGCATTTGGTGAGCACAGAGTGCAGCAGACGTGCAGAAAAGTGGGTGGGCTAATGAGGAGAGATGATCTCCAACTCATAGACCCACTGTAGCTGGAAATAGCTACGAGGAGCACTAGCCCTGGGGAGCTGTCAGGAGGTGTCAGCCACTGGAATGATAATTCCCTTGGACCAGGCTGAGCAAACTTAGCAAGCATTTAGGAAAGAGGAGGGATATATTCAGCATCCTTCAGGTATCCTGGGCCTGTTAACCACTGCTGTGCAGCATCATCCTCTTCAATGGTACAGGCGATGTAAATGTGGCAGAAAGTTTGCACAGTCTCCTTTAAATAAAGGATATAAAAATAGTTTTCTCTTTAAAGTGAAGTTTTAGAGTGAGCTCCCACAGGACTCAGCTCTTTGTGTGTCAGAGGAATGGATTAAAATAAGAAAAATGTGGGCCTTAAAAGTTGTACTTGCTCCCATCTGAAACCCATCAGTCTCACTCTACATCCAAATATGGTGTGTCCCAAGCATATGCTATGCTTACAAATGCATTTCTAAAAGGAAAAAAAAAAAGTGTATGATTTGAATATATGTCAGAATTTATACAGAAGAATGTTATTTAAAATGAATAAAAATAAATGTATATAATTTGTATCTATGCCACTTGGATATTTGCATCTGTGTTTTTGTTCATTGAATTTCAGCAAGTCTTCCCAGTGACAGAAAGGATTGAATCCAATCTCATCCCAGTAATAACATTTGTTCCAAGAGAATTATTCCTTCATTTTGCCCCTGTATGTGAGATGAGAACCAAGGCACAAAAATGTTTTCTATCATAGATATTCATAAGCACAGTTGACATTCTGTGTCAGAAAATCCAGCTAAAAAATGAGTCCTCTGATCTCTTGTGTCTGCTCTGAACCATCCCTGCCCTCAGCTGTGTTTGGGATGCACTGACTGTTTTCCCACTGTTTTCTGTATCATTTACTTGGACACATTTTGTCAGAGATGTGAATTGCTAACAAGGAAACCCTCAGAGCAAAGCTGGAAATGGGATGATGATATTGTATCAGATTTTTCTTCATGTCCACAGATGTCTTTCAAAGGCCATTTTCGTTATAGATGTGCTGAAATCCACGGCTGTGGCATCAGTTCTGGCACTGTTTGCAGAGGGGCCTGTGGAAAACTTGCATTTCCTTCTCACTTGGCAGAGCTGGGAAATTGATTTTTGTTTTGCAAACACAACTGCTAATGGCTCTTTCTTTGTGAAAGCTGCGTCTGGCTCTTCAGCCCTTACTAAGCAAAGAACTTGGAGAGGTAAGGCTTCATCCACTGGGCGAGCACGTGCTTTTAAGTGTTCATTCAGATGTTTCACTGAGCCTGAGCTGTGTAAGAAAGGGCCACGCTGGTGAAATTCAAGGGACTTTATTGAGACCTGATTTGCATTAGCAGAGCAGCTGGTTTGTGCATGACTTAACTGAGGAAGAATCTTGCTGTGAACTGTGGGAAGAGGAGGCAGAATTGAGTCTGAAGCAGGTCCCTAGAGCAGAGAGTGAGAACAGGAGGGTGAGGGGGACCCGTGTTCTGCTGATGGTGACATCCTTGTGCCAGCACAGCACAGCACAGCCGAGCCAGCAGCTGGCTCCCGTCCTGCTCAGCTCAGCCCACCACTGCACTCGCCACAAGTCCTTGCCCAGACTCCCTTTAGGACTCTTTGCCTGAGGTGAGAAGGATCTCGGGCTGCCCTGAGAAGTAGGAAAGTTCCAACACGGCTCCCTGGCATGAGGGTTTAGTGTAATCTCCCCAAATGTGCTACTAATGAACTTAAGGTTAAACAACGTTAAGCAGATTATCCAAAGGCAAGTTGTTAACTGCTTCTAAACAACACATCTCCCAGTCCCTTCTGCCCCTTGCAGCTCCTGGGTGCCATGGCAGGTTCTAAAACATTGGGCAGTGCAGTAAAACTTCCCAGGGAGATTCTCCATCCTGGCTGTGTGTATATATAGAATCATAGGACAACAGAATGGTTTGGAAAGGACCTAAAAGATCATCTGCCATGGGCAGGGACACCTTCCACTAGACCAGGCTGCTCCAAGCCAGCTTGGCCCTGAACACTTCCAGGGAAGATAGACACGGATGTATCTCTGTATATCCATGTCTTTGTCCATCAGACAGCTAAGTCCTGAAGGAATAAACTTCACAAGGAGGGCCCTGCTGATTTCCTTTTTGACTACAGTGTGTTGGACACAGGCTGTGACTCTGCAAACTCGTGCTGTGTGTTCAGAGTGATTTACTCTGCACTTGTGGCTGATGGATGCTGATTTAAAGACCCACATCAAATATGTAACACCTCACTGAAACCTTAAACAAGAGCAAATTGGTATTATCCTTTCAAGTGAGTGGACTTGGTCATTTTATGAAGATCGGCTCTGTACATGAGGAAAATTCACATTTCAGCCTGGCTGAGCAGATCCTGGTGCCATATGGCAGACCTGATTTTGTGAACTTAATTTCAGCTTGGCAGAGGCAACTGCAAAAGGGTTTCAGTCACATAAGGTGACCAGTGTCTCTTGAGGTCTCTCATGGGGGAGTTGAAGGGACTGAACATCCCTTGGGGTCATCAGACCCCAAATGCAAAGCATGAGACATGTCCAACTGGACAGGAGATGGGCTTAAGAGCTTAGTTGTGCTAAGCAGTGCCTGGCAGTTTGTGACTCTGCCACAGCTCCATCGTGCGCTTGTATCCATAAAGCTGAAAGAATTAAGCAGGGATGGCAAGGCCACCAGGACCGTACACATCCAGAGCTGCAGTGGCTGCTTCCAGGGGTCTTGACACTCTGTGCCCGACGTTGTCAGCCCTGGCCCAGCAGTCAGGAGGGGCTGCCCCCAGGAATTGACCTGGGGTGCAGCTGTAACCCAGCTCAGGCGTTATCTGAGGGCTGTGCAGGAGCAAAGCAAAGGTGAGAGAGGGCCCTTCTGTGTGCAGTTCTCAGAGGGGGTTTTATTGCCGGAGGGGACAGGGACAGAAGAGCCCAAAGCACTGCTGTCCAGGGGGTTTGATATGGCAATAAGCAACCAGTGAGGGATTCACTGGGGTGGAGTGAAGGGAATGCCAAAAATGTGCCAAAACCAACCGGGGTAGGTGGGAAGAGAGTGGGGGTCACAAGCCCCAGTGGAGCATTGAGGTTTGGGTGACACCCCGACACACCCACAGGCTTGGAAACAGATTATTGGACAAAATATGAATTGACAGGGAAGGTGCTGGAATCAGGGGCAGGACGACAGTGATAGACAGGGAAGGGACTGGAATAAAAGGTGTGGAAATACCACATAGGGTAATAACTGGGGTTTGGCATTCTGTGGATTGGCATAGAACATTCTATAACAAAGGGAAGGTACAACTTAGGAATAAACCACTCTGGGAAAGTGTGGGGGAACACAGGGACAAACCATTAACAATTGATAATATGAATTATTAACAAAACATGCACCACAACAGGGTCTGGTGCATTTGACAGGTGAGTGTCAAACTAAACAATGAGCTGGTGCAGGTACATGGAGGAAAAGGAGTTCACAGGGCACCAGGCCAGCTGGGAATAATAAACTCCCAGAACTGGGAATAATAAGCTCACAGAATTCCTGGCCTGTTGTCAGCCCTTATCTGTGGCCTAATTCCTGGCCAGGTAAGAGTCCCCTTGAGACATCCTAGAGGAAAGTGAGTGAAACTTAACCTGAGTTGCTACCAAAGAAGAAACCAAATCCAGAAGAGGAAACCAAAACTAATGCACAGGGTCACTCTTGTGGGTGAGCCAGGTCAGTGTCCTGCTGGGACAGAGCTTCCTCGTGTTACAGAGAATGCTCAGAGCCAGTCCCAGCGTGAGGCACCACTTGATGCTCGATGCACTCTGGGGGCAGAGTGGCTGGAAGGCAGCCCAGTGGAAAATGACCTGGGAGTGCTGGTTGACAGTGGCTGAACACGTGCCCAGGTGGGCAGGAAGGCCAATGGCTCCTGGCTTGTACCAGCAACAATGTGGCCACAGGACCAGGGCAGTGACTGTCCCCTGTGCTGAGCACGGGTCAGGCACCTCGAGGGCTGTGTGCAGTTCTGGGACCCTTGTGACCAGAAAGACCTTAAGGGGCTGGAGCAGGGCCAGGGCAGGGAATGGAGCTGGGGAAGGGGCTGGAGCACCAAGAACAGCTGAGGGAGCTGGGAAGGGGCTCAGCCTGGAGCAAAGGAGGCTCAGAGGGGCCCTTCTGGCTCTGCACAGCTCCCGACAGGAGGGGACAGC
>VYXF01001701.1:300153-368298 GCA_013397295.1 Polioptila caerulea
CGGGTGCGCCCGGGCAGCGCGGGTGCGTGTGGCGGGGTCGGGCCCGCCGGCCGCGGACGGGGTCAGCGGGATGAACCCCCGGGGGTCGTGTTCTGAGCGCTCTCCTTCTTCTTCCCCAGCGTCAGCGGCCTCCCGCTGCCGGACATCTCCCGCGGGGACCCCCAGCCCGGCCCGCCCGCCGGACAAGGTAAGGCTGGGTCGCGGCCGGAGCCCGCACATCCCTGCCCCGGCGCGGTGCTTCGCGCTGGTCTCCAAACCTGCGCAAAAACCCTCAAACTTACGGCAAAAAGGCAAAAGAAAAAAAAAAAAGGCTTTTAAGTGATGCGCTTTTTAAAGGTAATTTAAGGGTTTTTAAGACCACGGAGTGCCGGCAGCTGCTGCCGTCACTGCTCGCTGCCTGTGGTCATTCGGGCTCTCAGCCTTACATAAGATGATCAGCGGTTTTGTACAGCGTGTACTTAAAATACTCGGAATATCCAGAGAGGCCGTGCTGCCTGTTCGCATTCTGCTCAGGGTTAGGGAACTTGCACGCTGTGCATCATCCACTTCTTGCGCTCAGGATTTGTTCTTGACAGCGCACCTCACGCAGCCTGATTCCAGTGTACATCGTAATTTGAATGGGGGATGGAATTTGGGAGTTTAAGTGATAGACAGCTTACTGTGATCAGAAAGGAATGTAAATACTAACATGTAATGTAAATAGGAGGCCAAGTAGTGCCTCTCTCACTTCCCAAAAGGTTTGTTTAGATTAGTGTAGACCTTTGCCAAATTAAAGCCCTACTTAGAGAGATTCTGCTGTCTGAACTTGTTCTGTCTTCTTAAATGTCCAGTGTTACCAGATGTGGCAGAAGACACAGTCTCACCAACTCGAGCTCGGACCATGAAAGACTATGAAAATGTAAGCAGAACTTTTAATGTAAGACTTGGTGACAGATTTATGTCCCAGATATTTCCAGCGTGCTGGCTGAAGTGTTGACCCTTAGTTTGTGTCAGTTGACAGCATCTTTTGGAGGTGTGACCAAGTGAATGTCCCTGTCCATGCTTTGAACCTCTATTTCTTAAGTGTTGCTTTTAAAAACCGAGGCAGGAATTTGTTGTTCAGAGCTGCCAACTGCTGTGCTGAAGTTGTGAAACAAAATTGGCAACCAGTGCTCAAAAGTTCCTGCAGCTCACCAGAAACATCAGAACTTGGTTTGCACATCTGCTGTTGATTTATTTCAGGGAAGCATCAAGTTTATTTTCATTTAGGTCTGTGTGGGATTTGGCTTTTTTAATTCATTGATTACAGTATAATGCCTTTTAACTTTCTAGTGTGAGTGTGCTTGGAATGCTTGTGTTGTAGAAGTCCAGTCATTGTGACAATTCTGCAGATAAAAGTATTTTGGCACTTACTAGAATATAAAGGAAAACATTAGATTTTAAAAATAAGTTAACTGTATTGGCTTTTTAAATTGAATAAGACAGTTGTTTATGTCTGCTGAATGAAGATTTAATTGGGGTGTGTTGCAGGACAACTTCCCTGTTAAGGACTAGAGTGAAAAACTTTGAAGGTATTTATTGTTGTGTGAAGAAGCTGTAGAAGGGGAAGCAATCTAAGATCTCTGAGATGTTTGCTACAGATAAAGGCTGTGGCTGCTGCCTTTGGGCTGTGCTCAGAGTCTGCAGTTTCAGTGCACTGCTGCTGTTACCTTTTGTGGCAGTGCTGCCTTTGAAGTGAGTGTTTCTTACAAACTCTTTCAGTTTCTTGAGGCCTTATATCCCCCCTGAGGAGAAAGCTCTGCTCTTTGCTCAGAATTTAAAGCTTGTTTTGGAAAGCCTTTGGTGAAGGATGTTATTTGCAGTCTGTATCTCTTTCCCTTTCTTGTTTCTGTATGTTGGCTGGGGTAGACAGACTCTGCCTTGGCATTGGAATGTGCTTAAAACCTTTTTTTGTGATGTGTGCCAAAGACCTCAGTCCAGAATATACATTTGGCCAGCGGTTTACTGTCTGCAGGGTTCCTGGGCACAGGAAAAAAAGTTGCAGAAGGGAGGAAAATCTGTTGCTGTTTGTCCTGTGTAGAGCAGGGGCCTCCCTACAGGTCTGGCATCCTGGTGTGCTCAGACCCCTCATGTTAAACTGAGCTGCAAAACTTCCCATGGGATGAGAGCTTTTATGGATGCCAGAAGTGTAATGAAGCTCAAATATCCATTGGCATGAAGGAAGAAGAATATACATTAAACAGCATTAAACTTGTTTTTCTATAGCTCTGTTGTTCATAGAAGCTATAAGAAGGATGTAATGAAAAGAGTGGGCTCTGGCCTCATAGCTCAGAGAGATCAGGATGGATGTAATGACCCTTAAGTGGGCTAAAAGGGGGATCCACGTTGGAAAGGTCCTTTAGTGTTTATACCTGGAGAAGGTGCTCAGCTGGATAATGTTGGAGGTGCAGATTTTTGAATTATTTATGGTGTCTCTTTTACACAAAACAGGACTACATGGGCAAAGTGAAAAGCATCTCTAAGGAGGACCTTGTTATGGGTAATGAAGTGTTCATGACCAGAAAGGGTGATGGGTATTGAGTAAGGGAGCTGAGTAATAATATTTGTGGGTTTCTTTTTTGTCTCTCCAAACCCACTTAGAGTTTTGCTGTAAATCTGAAACAGCCTTTATAGTTGAAAACTGTTGTGCTGTGAAACCTCAGCCACTGCTGACAGATCCCTTTTGACAAAACTGGCTCCATGCAGACTTGGAAAGGAGCTAATCTGAGCTAGGATTTGCTGCCATGCTGTTCATGCTGTGGAATGTTCTGTGCATTATGTATATCATTGTCTTGGTTTTCATTCCTTTCGTTTAAATACAGAAACCAAAATGCATAAAGGAATTAAGACTGAGTCTCCAAATGCATAAGTTCAGAGGCTTGCCATGAATATATTTTAATATCTTTTTTTGCAGTGTGAGCTTTCTCACGTTTTGCATGTTTTCTTTCATTATGCAATAACTTTTAAATTATCTGCTCTAACTTTCATCCAAGAAACTGAACATCAGAGATGACATTTGTTTCACTCCTTGGTTTATGATTGCATAGTCTGTTTCATTTGCCTTTTGAAAATATTACCCTTGAGCACTTTGGTTTATCTCTGTTGCCACTGATGTACATGTAACAAGAGTTGTGAAATGCTGAATTCTTTTGAAATTATTTTTTCCTTTTGACTCAGAAATATATTGAATGTATGGAGACTAATTAGAAGTTCAGCTGGTACAACTTGAGAGTGTTTTTTGTCTCTTGGACTTTTCCTGAATGAGTGGGGACTGCAGGGAATGATTTACTGACAGGTTGCTTCAGGGTGTGGGAATGAGCCACAAAGTTTATGTAGGATTTTCCATTGCTCAGATGATTTTCACTTCTGTGAATAATGACAAGGCAGCTTGCTGGGCAGGGATTATTAAACTGAAGAATAGTTTGCAGATGCAGGTTCTGAGTGCAGTTACAGAAAGTAGTCTTGGATTTCACAAGCCAAATATTTTGCAAATTGTATTGCTAATAATTTTTACAAATAGCACTGTAGTGTTCTAGAAAAGCCTACATAAATATTTTATTAGTAGCTCTGTAACATATTAGATTTCCATTTGCTGAAAGCATCTGGCAGGGGACGTGAGACTTATTTGAATGAATGTTTTATGCTCAGTCTCTTCAAAAAAATTAGAGGGAGACTCCTTTCTTTAATGAAACCATCAACTAAGTCACTTCATCTACAAGGAAGGTTAAAAGTGATAAGCAGTTTTTCCCCAAAGAATTGCACTGAATTATGGGGTGGGATAAAGGTTTTATTGGTGTTCGATTGGGCTCACTTGAGTGCTTGTGGCTTTTCTTGCCATGAATAAAGTTACCTGGGTCCTGTTCATGGAGCTGCCTTCCCAGGCATTTGCTTAGAAAATATTTCTGTTTCAACGTGGTGTCTTGTATTTTGTTCAAGTTCTGTCGTTTAGAAGAATTACTTAATGTTGATAGATTCAAAAATCTCTCCTGAATTCCTATTGTGTCAAGTCAGTCAGTATTTTGGTACTTCAGGAAATAGTTCAGAGGGCACCAGACTATGTATTATATATTTAATTAACACCTTCTCAGTTGGACAAGTGTGTGTGTCACCCACATGTATGGATGAGTTTAACTGTCTTGAGTGGGTGGAATTCCAGTCCTGCATTGGTGAAAGCAAAACTGCTGGAGGTTAGGATTTTTCCTTTTTTTTTTTTTCCTTTTTCTCATTATCTTTCTTCTTTCACAGCAAATCACTGATCTGAAAAAAGAAAACTTCAACCTGAAACTTCGTATTTATTTTCTGGAGGAGCGAATGCAGCAGAAGTTTGATGGTCCCACTGAAGAAATCTACAAAATTGTAAGCATTTACAGTCATTGCCTGGACCTTTGTCTCTTTTTGGAGAGTTTGTTTTGTGGAAAAGTTGCCTGTTTGCCTTGACTTTTAAGTCTTTTTTTGTTATTGGAAATTTTGATGTGATTATTTTATTCTGACTGTATCCTTTTCAGTAATAACTAAATTAAAGTGAGTAAGCAGGTGCTTTCACAGGTCACTGTTCCATAATGGGATGGAAACTTGAGTCTCTCTTCATGCACCTTTCAGTAGTTAAGAACATAAATTGATGTTTGGGTAGATCACAATTGCAGCTGAATATTGCTGCCTGGTCTTCTCCACTGATTTTTTTGGAATTGCTGATGTGTTGAAATGGTGTTTTTTCAGCTTCCTGACCAAGGGGTTCTGTGTGCAATTACATCATGAGAGGTTTCCTCAGGCTATAACAAAATAATTCTAAAATTACTAAAAAGCTCTGTAGTTGATAAAATCAGGTTTTGAAAAGAAAATAAAATATCTTGGAGCCTAAAGAAAAAAAAATATGCTTGGAAACCCTAGAAATTCCCAAACTGAAGTGCAGTACTCCTGGTTAGAGCAGGTAAATGTGTGTGCAGGGGATTTGTACTGCATGAGTGCAATGAGCCTTAATGCTGTTGATATTTCTGGAAGGCTTGAACCTTGCAAAAAATGTCTTTTTAACAGCTAAATGTCTATTCTTATCCCAGCAATACTTTATATTTGCTGATCCAAGCAAGAAGTAATCTGCACACTGCCAGTAACTTTTGGGATGGGTGATCTTCTAGTTCTTCCCAGACATTTCCATTCTTTTGTCACAGAACATTGAGCTGAAAGTTGAAGTTGAAAGTCTGAAGCGTGAACTGCAGGAGAGGGAGAAGCTGCTCATCAAGGCCTAGTAAGCACCAGTTTATTTCTTGATGTCCATTACTTTGGGTTTGTTTCTATGTGTTTTTTCCCTAATGTTTTAGGAATTGGAGGATCTAAAGGGCACTTATTTAGAAATGTCTGGTTCAAAACTAATCCAAGCTGGCAGTGCTTGCCTCAGTTGCAATGGAATTTTCTTTGTTTTCCTGAGGAGCAGGTGAATTCTGTTTGATCTCTCCAGGTTGCTCAAAGGCTACTGCTGTGCTTTGAAGGGAACCTTGCACAAGATCATGCTAGAAAGCAAAATTTAGGTGGCAGTCATGAACAAGTTCTGTTCTTTTCTAACAAGGTGTTAACAAATACTGGCAAGGCAAATGGAGATGTCTCAGCAGCTCCATGTCTTCAGTTTATTCCAGTGCTGCTTCCTGCAGCTCTGCTGAAGGCTTTATAGTGTATTTGGAAGATTGAGAAATATAAAGGAAATATTTCACTTTTTCATCCTACATCTAAAATGCATCTTCATGCACTGTGCCAAGGCTTGCATGTGGAACTCGTGGACACCACCCAAATTGCTGCATAATCTGGAGATGTTTGTGTTTAATCTCAAAGTGGTAAGCAGGTACAGAGAAGGTGGAAGATGCCTGAGCATAATCCATCAGCCACTGGCAGCTGAAATGTTTTCCACATTGATAGGCAGTGGGGTTTATGTCTGTGTTACTGTCTTTCAGCAAGGCAGTTGAAAGCTTGGCCCAGGGTGGTGATGCTGAAGTGCAGCTTGGGAAGGAGGCACAGAAGAAGATGCAAGAGATGGAGGAAATGCTGACTGGCAGAATAAACCTTCTGGAAGAGGTGAGTGACCACAGCTGAAGGAATAATAGGGAATCACTGCTGTCTCTGTACATTTATCTGAGGTTTGATGCTGTCGTCAACCTATATTTTCATAATGTCTTTTTTCCTTCCTCTCTGTGCTTGAGACAGTTTATTCCTCTATTCTTGAGTTCTGTTTACTTTATAGGGCAATTATAGTGTAAAGGGAAGGGACCCACAAGGATGATTGAAGTCCATTTAAAGTGAGTTCCTTCAGGGAGGAGGAAAGGGGAATTTGCATGACCTCTTACTCATTTTAGTGGAACTGGGATTTCTGAAAGCATTCTTTGTGCTGTTGAATTGGTAGAGGAATTCTTAAATTGCTTCCTCTGTCCCAAGTCAGGCAGTCAGGCTGGTGTTTTCCAGATCTGATAGGCTGAAGAGCAGATTTTCTGATCTCATGGAGGTCGGGTATTTTCTGTAGCCCAAGGATAGTGTTGGCCTCTGACATTAATTTTATTCTGCTTATGAATTCAAACACTGCAGTGTGGTTTTAGTCACAGGTTTACACAGCACCATGTAATTATATAGATCCAGGGAGTGCTAACAAAGATTAATTTCCTTCAGAGTTCTTGATTGGCAGGTGAATGTTGGCAAAACAGCTTTTTGGGAGAGGGGTTGAGTGGGGCAGTCAGTGGTGAAGGAGCTTTTCCTCTCCCTCCCCCAAAGAGATGCTGTTTAGTTTAGATGTGAAGGCAGGGGGAGAATGACTTTTTAGGCTACAAGGAGGCTTTTATTTCATAGGAAACTAAATTGGGTGAGCACAGCAGGGAGGCTTGCAATGTAAAAATCTGAATCAAATTTGATGTAGTATGTGGCAAGTTGTTTTGTGTGTCTTTTTTTTGGCGTTCTCCATCTCTGAGTTGGGTCACCCAGACGAAGCTGACTGAAATCTCTGGTTGTTATCTCCATTTCTTTTGCTGTTCAAAAGAAAAATGTCTGCTTTATACGTTATCAATTCCTGCACAATATTATAAATGATGTTGGAAAGAGTTCCAATTAGCTACAGTGAGCTTGGGAATATTAATTTTATTGAGCAAAAAAGCCCTTCTTTAACCTCTTTAATTTAAGTGTAGCTATTTATTATGGTAGGGGGAGGACAGTGGGACAAAGCCATGTTATAATTGCTAAATCTAAAACCATAGCATAGGGACACTTTTGTTTCCAGTTCTGCTATCAGTTAGAGTATTTTTTTTTCTTTGAAACAGATTTCCCTTCTTTCTATACCACAGAAAGTGGATTAATCTTGAAAATGCAGACACAGAGTTGAAAAGCATTTACAAAGAGCTTGAAATACTTGGTAAAAGTTCCTAAATTAAACATCCTGACATATGTTGGGTAGAAGGAACTTCAGTATGTGAAAAAAATTCATGAGCATTTAGTTCTTAGAGGCATCAGGATTGTGTGTTTTAATTTCAGAATCTTAAAGCTGCCCATGAAGAGGTGGAAAAAGCCCTTGCAATGACAGAGAAGGAGAAAGCTCTGAGAATTGCTGCTGAGCAGAAAGTTGCTTCAATTATGGATGCCCCTGCCAAGGATGTGGACAAGGTTACAGAAGCTGAGAAGGACAGGTCAGAACTGTTGCCAGTAATGTTTGTAACTGCTGGAATTCTTTATTGTTGAAGTGTGAAGAGTCAGCATGGGTTTGGGTTTGATTAGCTTGGTCCTGCCCTTGGGTTCAGGAGGGTGACTGGCCATCCATGGAGTGAATGGCAACACAGGAAACAGCTTAGAGCCTTGTGGAGCAAAGTCATCTTTAAAAGTTCTCTGAAAGCCTAAAAGGGTTGGGATGTGTGGAATATATGCTCTTAGGTCAGGCTGGTAAATTTAATGGGAAGAGAAGCACTCTTAAAAATACTTCTACAATCCAAGTTACAAAACACGAGGAATCAGGGGTGGCATCTTATGCTGCAGAGTTTTCATGTGGAACTCTCAGGTCTGTCACAAAACACCATTCTTGTTTTTGGAATACTGGAAGTGTGAAGATTGGCAGAAGACAGCAGCACTGACCTGACTTGTTGTTTTCAGTATGTTTTTGATATTTTTTTTGTTTTGTTTCTGTGAAATAAGAACCACTTAGATACAAATTCACATGAAACTGAGTACTCAAGAGACACTTGCTGAAGGCACATAAGGATGTGATGTGCGGGCTAAGAAAGGAAATAAATTAATGAGGTTTTTGTGTGTGCTGTAAAGGACAAGGTAAGTAAAATATTGAAACTTAACTGTTGGTATTTAAAGTGGTATTGGAAGAAAATAAGAATGAGCACTTCTGCAGATAGCTCAACTCTCTTTGCTTATGTTAAAGTTACAGCACCTCTTCAGGTTTTCCAGGGTTGTGGAAGTCCTTCCTTAAGTTCTACAAGTACTGTCTTGAGTCTTCACTTAGGAGAGCTGTCTGCAAGATTTACTGCAATGACTGGAGAATTGGTGGTAGATGGTGCAAGATTAATACTTAAAATCTTGTAATTTTAGACTTATAGAGCAACTGAACCTGTCACTGAGAAGTAAAGAAGCTCTAATTGAACACCTCAAAAGGGAAAAGTCTCAGAGTGGATCTTCTGATGGGAACTTGCCTGCAGAAAAAATCAGAGAACTTACCATTGCTTTGAGGCTTGAGAAGGACAGTGAGATAGAGGTGAGAAAATGCCTGGTGAATTATAATAAATCTCATGGCAGGGTAGGATTTTAAAGGTTTTGTGCATGACTCTATGTGAGTGACATCAGCCAACTTTTAAAAATATTATTTCCTCCTCCATTTTCCAGTTTCCTACCATTCATGGGTTATGCTGTGGCTTGGTGGGCAAAATTCATCCTTATTTATCCATTCCTTCAGTGAGAAGTTGTGTTTCCCACTGACTTGCTGCCTGTGGGATAGATAACAGTGCAATTGCTTGACAGAAGTATATATTAGAGAAATCCTAGATGTTAATAGATCCCTCACTGGATGACATTACTGCTATAAAAGTTAAGAATGTGACTTTAGAATTCATTCTTGGGAAGTGTCTCTGCTGTTAATGGTCTGAAAAAAAAGCTGTGGTAAGGGAGGTAGGCATAAAAACATTTCATGAAATAAAGTGCAAGTTTACCCTTTAGCATACAAAAGGTACAAGAATCAGTCTTTTATTTCACTTGGCTCCTAAAGAGGAAGACAGAGTTGGAATGTAGAAACAGGTCCTGAGGGTTGTTGTCTTAATTTAATTTTATTTTTTTTTTACCCTATTGGTTATTCAAAGACAAAATTAAAGCTGGCCAAATTAAGAAAGTTAATTATGGAGGCTGTCAGGCATCTGAGAATTTTTCTTCCCTTTTTGTTTTGGGAAGATTGCTTAATATTGCTCAGTACATACACACTTTTTGTCTATGTCAAGAATCTTTCATGATTGCATTGGTTGGAGGTAGTAAAAGTTTTCAGTTTTGGGTGGTCTTGCAATTAAATCAATCTGTGCCAGGAAAAACCACCCTGGTTTCACAAGAGTATTTGTGTGTCAGGGTGAAAAGAGTCATCCTTAATCATTCCACAGGAGGTGGGCACAGTGCATATGATCATTTGGGGTGCAGTGTTGGAGAAAAAATCTGATGGATACCTTTGCACAACTCTGGTTTTATGTATGATTACTTTTTAAAAACAAATAAATCTGTAACCTCCCCAGGGAAAAGTGCTAATTAAAATCTCTCTTGATAAAAGCATCTTGCTGACAAAGATAAATGTCACATAAAAATGCACCTCTATTAACTCAGCAAGTGCAGTTGTTCTGTCTCATGGAAGAACATGTTTTGAGGGTTTCTGTTCTATTTTCTTTTTTTTTCTTCTTAATTTGGACTGACTTATTTTGTGCCCAAGGTTTTTAACCTTATTTTGCTTCACTTTAATGCTCAGTGAGTGTATTTGTGTTAAGAATAAATTAAAGTGACCATAACAACTGTTTTGTTCTTACAGGCTCTTAGAATGGAGCTTAAAAATGTGAGGAATTCCTTTGAAAAGAAAATTCAGGTAAGTTTAAGTCCCAGTTTTGCTCCTGTTTCCTTGACCCCTTACATTGTGTGTTGGATTCCCTCTGTTATCCTTTCATAGGCACAGGAGGCCTTGGCTCCAAGGGAAGCAGGGCAGATCCTCTGTTAAATTCTTTATTCTGTGGGATGACAGGAAGACCCCTCCTGTTTTTGGAGCAGTTTTCAGTAAAGCTGATAGACACACTCACCAAATATTGAAGCTGATGCTCGTGGCCTGCCCCCTTCTTATACAGCATTCCAGGCACATCTTTAAGATGCTGCCTCTCATTTTGGGCACTGTATTTTATATTGGTAATCTGAGTAATAAGCTCCAAGAACTCTGAGGGAATGTACTTATTAATGTGCAGTTACAGAATCTCTTAGTGGGAAGTTAATGCAACTTTCACATAATCTAATTTAGTCACTCCAAGAAGAGCTACAAGAGAGAGAAAATGAGCTTGCTGTTGAAAAGAAGAATGGTTTGAAAAGGGACAAAACAATCCAAGGACTAACTGTTGCCTTAAAAGCAAAGGAAAAAGAGGTGAGGGTGATTGTGATCTTGCTGGTTTGTTGAAATACCGTGGAGGGGAGGGTGGTGTGTGTGTGGCAGGGTCTGATCTCACTGTAACCATGAGGAGGCTTCGAGTGGGTCCCTGTCACTGCTGTCGCCTCTCTAGGCAGTTCTGCCTGTCTGCAGTTTGAGCTCTTGGGCTGGAGGAGAGAGGAGAAAGTAGCAGTTAAGAGTCTTCTTCCCTTAAGAACTTGGAAGAAACATGTTTTCAGTTGCATGCTGATTTTTATCAGCTCTGAGCACCACTTAGAAGATACAAGGAGTATTTTATGTTGTTGGCTAAGTGGAGCTGTCAAAGGCAGCTAAAATGGGAGAGGTCAACATCAGCTGAAATTCAGATTGTGTGGAAGAGTGGGAAATACTTCACTTGAGTGATAGGCAGTCTAGTGAGTGTTTAAGAGCAAGAATTTCTTTATATTAGATTGACTATGATGCATTTGGTGTTCTTGAAAGTGTTTTGTGTATTTGGATGGGGTAGAAATATAATAAGATGGGGTAGAAATTACTGCATTGCTGGGCCTTGGAAATAACTCTTCCTACATAGTATTCATTTTACTTTCTTTAAAGAATGAGGAGCTGAATTCTGAAATTGAAGAGTTAAATGCTTCGTTGGCTAAAGCGAGAGAGGCAACTCACAAGGCACATGTCCAAAAATTCAAGGTAAGAACAAACAATTTGTTGTGATTTCCCCCATTCCTGTTGCTTTCCCAAATCAAATCCCACACAGGCAGGCAGTGCTTGCTATCTTTGAAAGCAGAGGAATGGAAATTAGTTTAAAGTGTTGCTTTAAAATCATTAATTTTTCTTACTTTGAAAAAAATTCCCAAATCAAATCATTTGAACACTAGAATGTTAAAATGTCACATAACTTACCTTATTTCTCCTTGTTTTTTGTTGGTTTTTTTTTTTTTTTAATCTAAACCAGCTGAGAATCTGTAAGGGAGAAACATGTAATGTCAGAATAAGTTAAAAATAAAGACACAAATTTCTGGGGTCTGAGGTTATCTTGAGCTTTTTTATTTTTCCAAAAGTATGGTGCCAGCAAAGGCTTCCTATTACCAGAGTTGAACTGGGTGTGAGGCACCTGCTTGGATTTATTTATGTAATAAATGTGAAACCACTATTTATAAGATAGTGGGATGTTATTTGTGAAAATGTGATTTAGTTGTGGGGTTTTTTTTTTGTGTGTGTATGAAGGAGAGAAAACGGACTTAATGATTTTTGAGACTTGGATGATTTTTTTCAAAGTTCTAAGTTTAAAAAGTGTGCGACTGACCCGTCCTGTCCACAGAGCCCCCAGTGCAGAGCAGGTCCTTCTGCAGCCCAGAGCTGAAGGCAGTTCTCTGTGAGTAAATGGGGCTGCAGAGCCCTCTGCTCCTGTGCCCTGTGCCCTGAGAGCACAGAACTGCCTGTGCTGAGGGGAAGGGCCGAGTCACCTTCCCTGGAAGTGTTCCAGAAATGCAAGGCTGTGCCCCTGGAGGATGAGGCTTGGTGGGGAGCACGGTGCTGCTGCTGGGTTGGCAGCTGGACTCCATCCTAAAGGTCTTTTCCAGCCTTAATTCTGTGATTCCATGAAAGACTCAGAAACTTCCTGCCCTAGTCTAGGTTGAAACTGGACTCTACTCCTAAAGTAGAGTTTGATGTAATTAAAGCTCTGTGACTGTGGACTCCTTTGCACATCAACCTTTCTCTCATTCTTTGTTACCTCAGACTTCCTTAGCCTTCACTGGATGTGGTGGAAAGTTTTGTTACATCGATAGAGGAAATTTTTAGTGTTGCACTTTTCCTTGTTTTGCCGTTTCACTGTTTCTTTGCACCCCAATTCTGAAACACTGGGAGGAGGGGCCAGGTTGTGGGTTTGGATGCAATGGGAGTAGAGACTCCCAGGCTCCCTTCTGGAGCCTGAATGCTGTTTTGTGTTTCAGGGGGCTGCAGATTATCAGGCTCTGCTGATGGAAAAGGAGACCCTGCTGGCAGAGCTGCGCTCAGAGAACCTCACAAAGGACGCTGAGAATCGCAGGCTGCAAAGGATAATTAAAGTCACTGGTCAAGAGCTGAGTGATCTGAATTTGGAAAGAGAGAAAATGGAGAAGGAGCTGGATGAAGCACAGCTGCAGAAGAGCAGAAGTGACAAAACCATTAATGTTATTATCACATTTTTGCTTTATTTCCTAAAGTCTAGAAATAATTCAGTGCTTTAGCAGGTCCTTTTCCTACAAAATAAGGTTTTAAATTTAAATAACTTTTGGGAGGGAAATGCCTGACACTGCCTAATGCTGTGAAAGAAGATTCAGGAGAATTCTGGCACATAATCTGCCCAGGATAATATTTTGAATATAATTTTGATAGTTAGGCCCAAGAAAAACCCTCATTAACCTTTAAAAGTGGTAAATGGTTACTGTTGATTCCAGTTTTTCTGATGGGAGAATCTGAACAGGCATGATGATGTATGTTTACATTTCTGCCATATTTTTCTTGTTGCATGTCTGTAGATTATCTTAAATTTCACTCCTTAAACTTTCCTCTAATTGTGACCTGGAGCCAAACCTCAGCCTGCTCTCTGCTCTCCTAGCAGAGTCACTGTGAAGTCTGTATATTAAATAACTTCTGCTTGTAAAAGACCCAAAGCCCAGGATTAATTGATCACACTTTAACATTAAAAATGAGGTGCTGTTCATTAATTCTGCTGCTTCATATTCTCTTGAGGGTTTTTACCTTGCTGTGGGCATTCAGATAAGCTCTCCTGCTCACAGCACTCACAGCTGATGCAACAAAGTGAATGACCAGGTTTCTCCTTTTCTTCATTTGAAAAAAGGACGCACCTTCTGCTGAGGCTTTGACACAAAACACTTCTCACCTGAGTGCTTTGTCATGTGCATTTTGCTAAAGTCTTTCCACCATTGCTTCCACAAGGGCAGCATTTGCATAATGAGCAGAGTCCTGCTTGCATCCAGAGTCTGATCCTCCTCAGTTAGGGATTAGTCTCCTGCTATATTAAATTACAGAAAAGGTTTAATGAGCCTGTCTTTATTCACTAGATGTTTTGGCTCCATTATTAAATAAGGACCTTAATAAAGCAGGGAGACGTGGAAATTGCTGCTCCTGCACTATTCCTTAAAACCAGCAGAGGGGTCTCTTTACCTACAAATAAATTAAGTTCCTCTCCCCCTCCTACTCCCAATTTAACGCATTTTTGTTTGATTGTCAACTGTGGTTTGGCTGCTGTCACAAAATCTCTATCTTTGGTGTGCTTTGAGATTTCTTCAGGGCGTTGGGGTTAGGGAGAGTGAGAACAGATCGCTGCTGTCAGTAAAACAGCCACAAAGAACATTTATTGATTTGAAGTATTTTATATTTAACTGTCTCCTCTATTCAGATTTTTTTTTTTTTCATCTTTCAGGGCAGCTAGAGTATAACTGTACAGGAAAGACAGGAAAAATAGGACTGAGTAGGGAGTTGCCAGGGGATTGGAAGTTAGCTGGATTACAGAAGCCCTATTTGACTCCATTATGTCCAAGTTTTTCATGTAAATGATGAGCTCCTTGGGGAAAAGCATTCCTGCCAAAAGATGAGCAGTCTTATAAAAATTATATCCCTAACCTATTTCCTACTCCTTGCAGAACAGCTGCTTCAATTTCAGAGCTGCAAGTACATTGGATAGAGCCACATTGCCTGTGAAGTGTTGCCCATTAAGTAGTAGATATGTGGGAGTTGAACAATATGCTGTGAGATTTTGCTCTTTGACAAATAGGAAACTGCTTCGGTGATCTGCTGCAAACTTTTTATGAGACACCCTTAAAAACTCAGTTCTATTTATGCTCCAAGATGCCTATTTATCAGGGTTTCTATTTTGTTAGAATAAAGTTAGCAAAGAAGTGTATAAATTCTAGAAAATGCCCTCAATATCTGCAGTGAGCTGCTGCCCTAGCTCTTCACTCATTCACAGAGAAATGTGCAGTGACTTCCCATATCCTGTAATTGGGGTAATGCTCATTTTTGCATATATTCACAGAAAAAACCCCAAACACCCCAAAAAACAACCCCCCTAAAATGTATTTCTTGGCCTGCTGTAAACCAGTTTGTCTGGACATGATTTGGGCATTACTGTCCTGGAAGGGAAGAAAGTGCAACTAAATCAAATAAGACTGTTACAGGTGAGCTGATCTTCCAGGTCACAGACTTTGTCCAGTATTAGGAGTTTCCTGGATTAATGGGTTTAGATGTTCTTGAACTGTTTTTCAAGATGTTGCTTTAGGCTGAGCCACTTTAAAAGGTATCTGAAAGAGCTTTTAAAATCTCTTTCAGTTCTGTACTTTCCAAAAGCTGTGGTTAAGCATCACTATCAAAATGCTGTTAAACATCACTTAAAGCTCTTTGGAACAAGAAACTTTGGACTTTTATTTTTACACACTATTGGTGAGGAATAAACATCTTGTCCTTGATGCTGTTCATGGCTATCATGTTACTGTGCCTGTAACAGGGATGGAGTGCTTCTTCCTTGAGAAGTTTATTCAGATTTACATGATTAAACACTTCACATATCCATTCTCTCTCCAGGCCTAAATGTAGACAGTTAAAGTGTATTTACTAGATATTCATATTTGATCAGTTGGTTGGGGAAATGCAGAATAACTCATTAGGCAGAATTTATTATTTAGTCTTCCTACCTGTAGTTTAGCATGAGAGGAAGGTTTTGGAGCTTCACAACTTAATTATTCACCAAACTGGTTTTCATCTGACAAGGAGGGGGAGGCATCTGCTCCAGTCTTCTATATTACAGAGTTTCACGTTCATTTTTCTTAGTTCAGCTATCATTAATCATAGGAAAGTCTCTTGGGGAAAAGGTTGGCAGAGAGAATTGCAAAGTTTATGCTCTGAGAGCTGTAGGTACTACATTACCCTTGCAAGTCAATGTATAGAAACCAATAGATTTTCTCCCAGACAATTTGAGTGGTCAATGAGTTCAAGCAAGCTGCTACAGTGATGGATAGTTTGGTGTGTTACAGAATTCCAGCTCATGCAAAGAAGGTAATTTTCAGTCTCACCTCTAGCTTGCCTTGGGAAGGATTAAGGGAGTTCTGGGGGCAGAAATAGCAGAGGCAAAGTTATGTGCAAATTGCAAATCTCACACAGGCTGTTCTACTTTGTCCACAATTGCATCCCTTGTCAGTCCAGCTCTTTCCATAAGCCTGGCCATTACAGTTTTGCTGTTGGAAGGCAGAAACCTGGTTTCAGTCAGGTGCTGTGCACCAGGAGGGCTGAGATGACAGCTTGTTGCAGTTGTTACAGCAGCATCTTTCCAACTCTGCATGTCTGTCATCTTCAAGCTGCTGATGGTTTTCATTAAGAGTCACAGTGTTGGTCACGTGAAGTTACAGGCCAGATGAAAAGTCCTCTGAAGTTTAATTACAGGTAATGTGGCAGTTAAAGCCTCTCAGTAATGTGATAGTATAAAAATAACATTAAAAAAAGCCAAGGAGTGACCTTTGCAGCACAGGGAATGTGATAACACTGCTGTTGATTCTTTGCTTCCAATTCCAGTGCTGTGTGGGAATAGGCTTAATGTGACCCACTTGAAGAGCTCCACAACTTGGAGCCAAAAGCCTTTGCAATTATCAGAGCTTGCACTGCTTCCCACTGCAGTTTGTATTTATAGGCAGCAGTTAGGGAAAAACAGGAACATATTGGAGAGTTTGGGTATCTAGACAAAACTTGGACCTGATTCTGCTGTTCCTCAGTTTTCTTAGTCAAGCAAGTAGTTCTTTTGCTCCTGAAAAAAATTAAGTTTGTAGAAGTGAAGGTCAGAGTGTAATAATTCTTTGAATAACATTTGAGGGGGTTTTGGGAGCTGTGTTTCTTGGCTGAATCCTGGGGGTGAAGCTAAAGTGAAGAAAGTAAACCAAAAGGCTTTGTAAATGACATTTTGCATTTAATGTGCAAAATAAACAGAAATAAAACTCTGAAGTAATAAAGTGATGTTAAGGATTTGATGTGAACCTGCATGAAGCAAGGTAATTAAGTCAAGAAAAGGATATAAAACAGTTTGTAAAGAGACTGCAATTAAAATGTCACTAGTGCTATTTCTTTGGACTTAGAATAAGAAACAACTATTAAATTTTAAGTCCCAGTGGAGGTAAAAATAAAATTTATAGGTGACTGCCATATGTGCAAAGTATTTAAGGGGCTCATGCTACTTCACAAATGGGCCCTTTTGGAGAATAAACAGGAAACATTTATTTGAAGATGTAGGCTGTGTTACCTGGTTCTTTGGGTCTGAACAGAAGTTTAGATAGTATAAAGTCTCCTGTAAGTTTTAATTGTTTAACTTTAGGCAACAGCTCCTGTGTTACAAGTTTCTACCTCTCTTTTTCCCACAAAGTCTGTGAAGCAGAGGTGGAGGAAACGTTTATAAAAGGAGGCTGGTGTCTATGCAAGCTTTGCCTGTTTCAACTGACAGTGTTGAAACTTCCCAACAAACCAGCAAAAATGTTGGAAGTGACACAAAACAGTGGTGGTAGGAGAGAGGTGGAATATCAGAGAAGCCATGTTGTAAATTTGTTCTCTTAAATAATTTCCACTCTAACTGTGAGCTGTCTATAAATTCCATGCTAATAATCTCATATATTCACATTGATGTAATGATTGTCTGGTTCCTAGCAGAATGTAAAGAACAGGAATTGTTTGATGTTATTTCTGGGAACCCAGGGCTTTGTCAGGTGGGCAGACTTTGAAAGCCCATAGAGAGCTGTGTTTTCAGAGGTGGATTTTCAGCTGGAGTGGGACAGGGTCTGTAGGGTTGCAGAGGAGAGCTGTGATGGTTGGTGCAGCCCAGGAGCTGCTGCTCTTCCACTGCAGCATTCCATGTTGGTCCTAGCAGATCTCAGAGTCCTTGGGACTTGCTGCTGTGTAGGAGCTGTTGAAGGAGGTTGTTCCTATGGTTTAGGAGCAGAATGGACAAGGAGCACACGTTTCTCTGATGGGGAGCTAAGAAGTGGAGGTAATGCAGCTAATCCTGGAGCTGCAGGAAGTTATTAACAGAGCCAGAGTCAAGATCAAGTTCTGTTTACCCCTTCTGATCATGAGGCTGACCTGGTTGGTCATTTGAAGTTTGTGCTCTTGTCAAAAGAAAAAAGTTTTAATGTTTCTGACCTTTTGTTTGATGGCAAAGTAACCAGTGTGCAACAATTTTCATGATGTGATGAGAAAAAAGGCAAATGACAAACTGAATCACCTGTAAGCAATTTTCTCCTATTTCTAGCCAGGGAGTAAATTGACTCAGAAGTGAATGTTCATTCTGACAACATCTATGTGCATAATATTCCCAGCAGCCTTGGAGTCCAGCCATTCTGTATGAAAAGCATTGCAACAACAACCTAGATTTTTGGAAGGAAATACTGACATCTTATCTGCAAGTTGTTCTTTTTTTAATTGTGTTCATTGATGCCAAGAGAAAGTGGCTTCAGTACATTCTTCAGTGATAGAGTGGGTTATTTGTCTTAAACTTTCTTTGAAGTTGATTTGCTGCATATTGAGTTTCATTTTTTTGTAGGACCTTAGAAATCAACTGGAGAAATTACATGGTGAAATGACTGAGAAAGAAAAAGCAGTTGAACACCATTACAATATTCTTTTGAGTGAAAGCAATCAGAAGCTGCAGAGCCAAGAACTTGTTATAAGGCAGCTGACAGACAGTGTCAATCACAAGGATCTGCTGCTTGAGGTAGGTAGACTTACTCTGAAATGAAAAATGGAAAGTTATCATTTGATTTTGTATGAGGAATTATTACAAAATCACGTTTGTATTTGGAGTTATTGTTGATTTTGATGATAATCCTTCACTTCTCATAATACTGTATTTGCAGAACAGACCTGTAATTACAGAGTGTGTGGCATTCACCAGGATTTTTTGTTAGGGTTTTGTGAAGCGTGTGGACAGAGGGTGAAGAAAGCTTTACTAATGGAGGTTTTGGATTGTCAGTGTTGTAAAAGCTCTGAAGTGCTCGTGATTTGCAGTTTATTGTGCAGAAAGTGGAAGCTGAGGAATAGCTATAGGTACTGAAATACTTTATCTCCTTTTCTGGGAGCCCCAGATGACCTGTATGAGAAGGCTCTTGCCTGAATGGTAACAGAGCCCTGCTCAGTTTTCACACAGAATGAAACAAGCAGTGATGGTATCCAGCCAGCAGTGCAGAGAGTTGGAGTTGAGGTTGCTCTGTACCTGGAGACAAAGGCCTTGACTTCATTTTTTAATACTGAAAAGGTTGCATAGGTGGGAAAGCTTCTGTGAATCTTTTGGGTTTGCTTCTGGTGTCTTAAATGGAGCTCTTTTTGCAAGGTGTGTAAATAACATGTTCCAGGTCATCCTTGGGTATTCTACTGAATTTTGTTAGGTTTTGTATTTTGCAGTTTAAAATTAGAGTTAATTTTGTAAAACTGTCTGTTTTCTTTTGTTAGAGACTTGATGGAACAGTTAAAGAAAAGGATGCAGAGCTGCAGGAGCTCCAGAATAAGTGCAAGAACCTTCTGAGAGCTAATGAAGAGCTTGAACTGAAAAATGAGGGCTTAGTGGAGGAGAAGTGTGCTGCACAGACTCAACAGTCAATTATCAAGATAGTCAGAGAGCTGGAGGTGAGTTTTGCATAACTGACCCTTTGCAGATAAGTACCTGGACTTCAAATTGAAGAGAATTTTCACTTTGGCTTCAAAGCTGTGGGCTGATATATGTTGTAATTCACCTCGTGTTGTGCTCTGATGAATTTCAATGGCATCACTAAATTCCCTACTTTCAGGTGTTTTGCCTGCCATAAAGAGGTGGAGGTTTTTTGGTGGCTGGGGGAGACATAATTCACTGAGTGGGAAGATATCTGCATTTCTGGAGAGAAGTGCAGAGAAGAGTTTGTGTACTTTGGATAGATAAGGGAAAAGATTGCACAGAGCTGGTGACCACAGGAGATAAATAGACTGTGAGGGTAAATACAAGTAGGACTGAAAATATGTCCAGGGCAGGAAGAAAACTGCTTTAAAGCAGAGAAGAACTTGTTCAGAAATATATATATGTATATTAAAAAAGGATGAGCAATATGTGCCCATTATTTTATTTGATGCTGTGAATTGAAAAGACTTGTACCTGAAGTGAGAGGTCAAAATTCAAAATTTTAGATTTAGAAGTACTTTCTTCTCTCTTTGCCCTCCATTCTGTTCTGTGCAGAAAGAAGTCAGGTACTGTTAAATTTTTGAATCATTCTCTGACTCCATCAGTGCATCATGGTGTACAGATTATTGAACAAATAAGCTGCTTTTGAAGGTACATTTCTTGTCTCTTTTTGTGTTATTTGCAGCCTGGTGTGTCAAGGTTTCTAAAAGCATCAGGCAAAGTAAAAATAATTAGACTGGTAGACAGTGAGAAAGCTTTTTCATTTCTTTAATAATATGTCAGTCGTTAAAGAGACTTTCTCAAGGAAGTTCAAAATAAAGGGAGCCAATGGCAAAGGAAACATAAGTGCAGAGTTTTGGGTCACATTCTGAACAGTCTGGTGGTGAGATGATGAGTGTGATGGGCACTGTAATTAACCCTGGGAGAGACAAGAACCTGTGGAGTCCTGTTATGTGACCAGCTCAGAGAAAAGGAGCTGCAGCTGTTTGCCTGAGCAGCAGTGAGGGTTTATCCCAGTAAATGGAATGTGCAGACAGGGAAAATGGTCTGGGAAAGGCTGGGGGGAAATTCCACCTCTGCACAACAAACTGCAGTGCATGCACGTAACTTCTGTCACAGAGGGACCTGGGATGGCAAATCACAGGGCATTAATGGCAATCAAACAGTGGCTTCCCTGTGTACCCCTCACTCGGTTCAGGTGGATAAGCAGGGGCAGGAGCAGGGGCAGGCAGTGCAGGGTAATCACCAGACCCTGCTCATCACAGCCCATTCTCTGCTGCTGGTGCACCCAGGGACTGAACAATAGCTCATCACAGCCCATTGTCCTCTCAGCTCAGCCTCTGGGGCACACATCTCCTGTAAGGACCCCCTTTGGCATATTAATCCCCCGATTTTGGACCCAGATGATCCAGAGCTGTGCTCTCCTTGGCTGCCTGGTGCTCTTGGATGGCTTTGTGGTGCTGCTCTGACTCTCAGCAAAGCCACAGCTGGATCCTCCCCACAGAGGGGACAGAAACCAGGCTCTTCAGCCTCACTCATCCTTTAAAGCTGAAGAAATTGATTGGGGAGATACAGAACTTTTCTCTCTTTCAGCATATCTTTGTACTTCATTTTAATGTAATGATAAATTTTAAAGCAACCAACACCCAAAGCTCTGCTGGGTGCCTTGGCCAAGCCAGGAAGGATAAATTACAGCTTCTAATTTTGGAGTTTGGATTTTTGAGCCACTGTCACGGTCTAGAGAGAGCGAGTGAGGGCTTTGATAATTAGGGGAGTCTGACAGATTCTGACTCTGGTATCTCTGAAGTCTCAGAGTTAAATGTGTGTTACAGATAAGGAATTTAGAAGAAATTACCAAATTCTAGTGATGGATGAATGGATCAGTGAGGAGGTATAGCTAATATCCTTCTCTCAGTCATTTGTCCTTTAACCTTCAGAGATTTTGCAATGATCCTGAGGGTTGTTGGAAGCACGAGTACATTCAGTGAGGCAACTGGATATTCTTGTGACATTGCCAATAAGTTATTTATTGTGGAGGTATAAACCTTTTACTTCCATTGCTTACAATCTAAGGAACCTTTAATGAAAATAAGTTATGTTTTCCAGCCCTGCTGCTTAGCAATAGTATTTGAGACTCAAATATAGACTTTAACGTATTAGATTGCCTCCTTTCATGGGAATATAAATCTTTCACTGCAGTATGGTCCTGGATGTCTTGCAGCTATCTCCTCTAACACATTTTCCCTCACACCATGTGTCAAGAGGTTTAATGTTTCATTAACTCCCACAGCATTACAGTCTATTTAAGTTACAGAGCTGCCTTATGTTTTGTGTACTGTCGGGGAGTTGATTGAAATAATTCACTCCCACGCGTTATTTAGAAATGACAGTAATAATGTACAAAAAAAAGGGGTGTTCATGCTGCATCTTCTCATCCTTATTTTTCATGAAAGATTCTGAAAAAATCAGGAACACTTCCTCCTGATTTTGCTAACCTTTACCTAGGTAGTTGAATTTAGAAGTTAATAATTTGTGTATAGCCTGTGACATTTGGAATTAAGAAACTGCTCGTGTCTCCTGTTACCCAGAAAGAGTTGAGAGGATTTCAGGAGCTTACTGAGATTTTGGTACAAATGGAGAACTCCACATGTGAATCCTAAAAGGAACAGGGGAGTGGAACAGGGTTTGAGTGTCCCTGCTTTTCCTTCCCTCCCCTGTGCTCCCCAACTCTGCACAATGACATTGCTCTGCCAGGGCTTCAGGAAGAGCTTTAATTGGGATAGAGTTCTGTAGTGTCTTCAGTAATCATTTCAAGGTTTATAGCAGACATATGGAGGAGTTCACCAGAACTTTTAACACTGTGAAACAACTAAATTAAGTGAAAAGATTAATTTTTTTTCCTGTTGCTTTCTGCACCATTGGTCAGTGTTTGTGATGAAAGTTTTCCAACTTAAACTACAACCCATGAATTTCATGTTTAATGCTCTTGAAAGGCTGAGATTCCAGCACTTTGATAAGACTCCTTAATTTAGGCTGCAAGATGTACTTTTTAACATTTTTTTTTTCATGAGACTATTTTATTACTGGCCTCTGGATCACCCACCTCCATCTGTTTTTGTGCGTGCTCAGTCAGCAGCTTTGCTGGGAGCCCCTCCACTGCTCATGGAGATCATAAATTCCATGTGGAGCTCAGGATTTTGCACTTTGATACAGAATAGTATCTAATGTCTAAATTGCACTAGAAGCTGGAAATGTCTCTAAGATGCAGCCTTTGGATGGCAGCTGGCCATGAAGCACATGTCCAAAGGCAAGGTCACTAATTCAGAGGCTCTGGAGTGGCAGAAGCTGCAGCAGGACCTGCCAGGCACCTTACCTTAACTGGAGTCATCTGATCACAGCTTGATTACACTTGCAAAATATTACTGAACATATTTGCTGGCATATTGTGAAGTAAGAGTGTAAATAATTAAAAGTAAACACCGGTTGTCCTTGCTTTTGTGCTGTTTACTTTGCAGAACACTGAATTGTTCAAATTAGCAGTCTTTGCATCTTTAGTGTGAATTAACGAGATTCTATTGTAGCTGAATTTTTTTTTTTTTTTGGTTGCAATTTCCTCTTTAGGAATTGCAGTTGGAATAATAACAGCTGCTTAAAACTCCTGGGTGTAGGTTTCTTCCTTGTTAATGATCTGTTCACTAATGATTTAGTATCTCTTAGGAGTTCCCTTAGCTGAAATTCCCCCCTTAGCTGTGGCACCTTTTTTGTTCCTCCTTTCAGTTTTCAGTCAAAATAGAAAACTCAGAGAACCAAAATTCCTTCAACAGAGGCAGAATTTGTGCCTGGTATTAAAGACCTAAATTTGCTATAATAGTCCAGTTATTTTCTCTTTGGAAATGACTGATATCTTAGATACTTTTACATAGTAAGTGCAAGAAAATACTCCATTAAATAGCTGCATTTTTTGCTTCCTGCTGAAAAAATGGCTGTCTGGTTGTTTTGGAGTGAAAAAAGTCTGGGGAAATTAGTGGATCCTTACTGAGAATGTACCATATGAGTTTGTGTTTATTCTTATAACAATAATATCAACATTTCTGTGGGCAAGACTGCAGAGAAACCATTTTCTTTTCTTCACACGAGTGAGGCAGCAGCTTGTAGTGTGCTGAAAACTGACTTGTGGAGTGTCTGATATGTTCATCCTTTATCTGGGGCTTGATATAATCCTGCTGTTTAGAGATGGAACACAATTTGCTGGATCTCCTCACCCCAAAAAAGCCAATTTTATCGAGAACACAAAGAGGACTTGTTCTGAAATGTGTGCTTGGATGTTTGCTCTCCCTTGCCCTCCTCTGGAATAGCTGCCTGCCAGGTTGTTCCTGGTTTTTGGAACTTTGGGAGTCAGATGCATTCCTTGGGGCTGGGGGAAACCTGTGAGGCTGTGAGAAGAATTCTGCAGCACAGTTCAGGTGTGTGGAGCCAACAGGGACACACTCTTGGCCTCCTTCAGTAGCAGCTGCATTTTAGGACAGTGAATGATTCCCAGATCCATGCTGGGCATTGGTGATCCTGGTCACAAAATTGGGACTTGAGCTTTTCCACACTTCAGAACACAAGCACACACATGGTCATAGACAGGAAAATTACCTTGTGAGCACAGTATGTTCTTCTTTTCATTTAGGAAAATAAAGAAGCTGAATATGAGAAGCTGATCCTTGCTTTAAGGAAAGAACAGAATATTTATTCTACACTAGTGAAGACCTTCAAGGAGTCAGATAGGTAAGTGCTTCTCTTTTGGGGGATGAAGTGAACTCAAAGGGCAAAAGTCAGAAGTTGCAATAAAAATGTGCAGCTTTACTGGAGATTAGTCTGTTCTGGCTAGTTGTTATAAGCTTTCTGTAGTAGTCTCTAAAGAGAAATATTTATGTAAGTGATTTTCTATTATCTAAATTAATTAAATGTTTCTGAAAATGTTTATTTTTAGATTGAAATCTCAAATAAGCCCTGTTTCCATTTAGGTACCAAAGTAAGCAGCTGGATTTTCCATACCTAGGTCTTGTGTTTTGGCATATAGGAGTAAAACCAAATTGCAGTGAACTTCTGGGCACGGGACAATTTGCTATTGTTTACTCCTAAAATGCAGATAATGCTTATCTTAAAAGTGACACTGTGAGAATTTTGATGAGACTATGAATATGCAAGATTTGGGAGAAGGTTAAACAAAGCAGAGTAATTGAAGTTTGCATAAAACACTTTCAGTGTAAAGCATTGGAAAGGGTGGCAGGAGCAAGTGGTTTTTAACCTTTTAAAATCAAAGAACAACAATTTAGAAAGAAATCTGCAGCCTGTTCTATACCCTGTTATTGCTTGGCACTTGAGGAGATGTTTTGATAAAGAAAATTCTTAGGCTGTGGAATAATGAAATTTAGGTGTTTTATAAAAAATTTACATTTAAAATTGCAAATATCTTAAAGAAATATTTAAAATGTTTGAGAGCCAGCTCCTGAAAGCAATGGCTAATACCTGCCAGCTTTGGGGGAATGTTTATTTATATTTTGCAGTTGTTTTATGGACCACTGTAGTTTGGAATCCATAAAGAGAAGTAGCAGTAGAGTGGATGAGATCTGTGAGTGGGTTAAGCACTTGGCAGCAGTGCCAGCTTGTGCTTGGCCACAGCTCAGGACCTGCTTTAGACACTGAAATAGTACTGAGGAAAAATAATGCTAGCAGTCAGATTCTGGAGATGATTTCTGATTTCAGATGAAGAGTGGGACCTGACAGTGACTCCTGCTCTGTGGGCAAGGAGAGGCTCCACCTTTGTGGAGCAGTGTGGCTCTGAAACTGCTCAGAATGCCTTTCAAATGAGGAAGCTCAGAACTGCAGCAATAATCACTGGGCTTTTGCAGTGAGCTTCTGCAGGATCAGGATCATCAGTCCTGCTTCCCTGAGGTGGAATTTTGGAAGGCATGGAGCAGCTGAGCATTTAAGAGCCACACTAGCAGAGGATGCACCATGAGCTGGGCCTTGGAGCTGCTCTTACTCCTCCATCTCCCAGTTCTGGGGGCTGAAACGTGCTGGAAACTTCCAGACTTCAGGGGAATGGGTAAACAAGCCCTGCAGATACACAGATGAGGCAGCTGGGTTTAATTGCCATCAGCAGTGACATGGATTTTGGGCAAACATCTGTTTTTTTGCTGACATCTCGTAGTCATTATTTATTTTAAGCAACCTGGGTGGTTATTTTTCAAAATGAGCTACTGGATGTCAGGAGCAAGACATTCCTTCTCTCTCCAAGAGGGGAATCAGTGCTTGTTCTTATAAAACCTTTAACTCATAAAAAGGAGGAAATGTGCTTACCTGGCTTCTAGTCATGTGTTGGTTTGGTTTGGCTCTTAATCTTTTTTTGCTGAGCATTTAAGAGAGCTCTCTCTTCGAAGAAGCTCTTGTATGAGGAAGAATTACTGAAAGCAGTGGTTTCTTGTGCAGGAACCCCTGACAACAGCACACTTGTGAGGAGACAGGCTGAGAGGCTTCTCATACATGTAGCCTTTTAATTAATGTGCATCTGCAGTACTCTCTTATTCTCATGCAAGTGTGATGTGCTCTGTGTTCCTGTACAGTCTCCCATCAGGTGGATTGGAATTTTTTTTAAAGATCCCTGAATTCTCTGTCATTTAGTGCAGTGACTTGGAAATTCTGCAGCAGCTTAAGTTATCTTAAAACACAAAGTGAAGTAAATGCGAAAATAAATAATACACAGAGTTCAGTAACACCCTCTTATTTAGTTGTTTATGAAATCAAATTCATTTTATTACAATTTCAGGTTGGTTTATTATCAGCACTTAAATTTTTTTACAGATTGATCAGAACTGCCTTGCTGAGGTAGCTGAAGGGTGAGGAAGATGTAGCAGCTGACTCTGGGGCCTGAGGGGCAGCTGATGCTGAAGAGCTTTGGTAGCAAAGTTGCTTAAAAAATTAATTCACCTCGACAAATTATAAACTTTAAGTTTGGACATTTATGGCCCATTGCAGTAATTGGGACAATTGAGACAATTTAGAACTCAAGAGGTCTTTTTAGACTGTGGATAAATGAAGAAATAAAACAGTTAGTTGTGTCTGGGTCCTATTTTCAATAAAACAGGATCTTTTGATATTTTTCCTAAGTGCAGCATTAGATTATCTGGTGTAGCTCTGTAGCAAGGGAACAAAGTTTCCATGGTCACCACAAAATGGAATACATAAAGCCATCAGCATTATGTGATAATGATATTTTTCTGGCATACTTTTTAGGAGTTAGTAATTTAGATTTTCCTTAAAAAGAACTGCTCAGAAAGAGGCTGGTAGAAGAGCTCTGTCATGGGGAAGCTGATTTAGGCAGCAGAGCCCAAAAGAGCAGGAAAATGCTGTGTATGTAAACATTTAATCTCCTCTTTCTATGTAGGGATTTGTTTGTGCTTATGCATCAGAATGATGGAAGTGTGGGATGAAACCCAACCATGGGGAGTGGGAAATGGGCTCTTGGTGCAAGCCTGGCTGGAGGAAACACCAGTGCACACCAAAATGTTTTGAATTGAAGTCTCAGAGATTTATTTGTCCCCTTTTTTGCAGTATAAATAGCTTGCAAGTAGAACTGAACAACATTTTCATGTTGAGAAAACAACTGGAAGAAGATGTTTTGGGTAACAGGAATCTCCAGAAGATCTTACAGGATCAGATTAAGGACATGAAAAACCACAAAGGTTTGTATCCATGCTCAGCCCAACCCTCCTCTTGCACAAAGGAAAAGTGGTTTTATTACAGTCTGTTTGCTGGTATGGAGAAAAATATTATAAAGCAAAAAAGGTGTGAAAAGATTTCTTTTTGAAAGGTGTGAAAAGAAATCTTTTTGACTTTTTATTCTGCAGATGATTTGGTGGATTGGTAACAATATCTTGGAGCAATCAGGGCACATACACTGGGACAGTTTCTCTCTTTCCATGCAGCAAATGTTAGAAATTCTATGGCAATTCTACTGCAAGGATCATTTCATGCTGCCTGCAGCTTTGTGCCCACAGAATTTACTGTTTTCCACAAAAGTCAGAGATTCCTGACTTGGAATCAGTTGCTGGCCATGGAATCACTTTCTGACCATGGGGTGTAATTACTTCCCAAAGAGCTTGTGGCTCAGCAATGACCCCCTCCTAACAGAAGTATTTCCAGAGAAAGAAAAAATACCCAGAAGTTTTGTTACTTAGTAATTCAGAAAAAGTAGAGCTTTTAAATATAGCTTAGCTTCTGGCTTTTTTGCTGTATGTCTTGGGAGGTGTTTTTAGAATATTCTTAGATATAGAAAAGAATAATATAAGTGGGTATCATTAAATGGTTTACTGCATATGTACAAGATGTTTCTGTTTTATCCCATAGGGGATATATAAATAACAGTAAAGCCTGTTCACTTCCCCTTTCAACTTAGATTTTCAATTTTAGCATCACTTGACAGCTCTGATAAGTGACAAAAGGTAAACTTCAGCTGTTTCAGAGTTTCCAACCTCAAAAGCCCAGAGATAATCAACAACCAGGGTGGGCCAAAGGGTCTTGTGGATACTCCAGGGCTCTCAGGAGCTGTTGTGTTGAGGGTGAGGCTGGTGGGAATGGAATAAAGGCTGAAAAAAAAATAATGATTTGTGACTTCTGGGTCCTGGCAGCAGCCACGGGATCAGTGTCAGAGCTGGGAGTGGGATTTGCATGTCTCCTCTTTGTCCTGATTTAGTTGTGCTTTCTCCCTATCTAATGAGATTTATTTATAGAATTGACTGTCATTTATATTGTAAATAAACAGGTGTTTATTGAAACATAAATAATTCCTGCAGTTATAGAGGCAGTGAATAAATAACTATTTTCAATCCAATTACTGCATTCTTTTGACCCAAAAGCAAAAGAAGTTCATTAATTTTGTCTAACCTGGCTTTTTGCCTTGAGACCTTGCTCATAAAACTATGGTTAAAATAGAATAACTATTCATGCCTAACTTATCCTTCCAAAAAATTATTTCTAATTGTAATGCTAAATACGTAAATTATAATTCAGAATTACATTCACAGCTCGTGCTGATAACCACAGAAAATACAGCCACAGAAAATGCAGCTTGTCTGTGTGATAGAAGCACAGAGAAATATGAGGACAAACATTTTTTTCAATTAAACAGAAGCTTATTTTGGGAATGAAACATTCTAACTGGCCTCCCACAGACTTACTGGAAGGTCTTTATTGGAAAAGTCCTGTGCATTCTGTGCTGTGTTTTCCTGCAAATGGAGTTTCTGAAATAATGTCTGTCCTTGGCTATTTTGGCAGATGAAACCTTATCTTTCTGTGGAGATCAAACATCTTATATGAGTATCTGTTTAGGAGAACAAGACCATTTAAGCCTTCAGATAGACCATCTGTCTCTGGAAGAACTTAAAAAAAAGGTATTGATCTTCTTTATTATTTACTGTTCCTAATGGCTTAATCCTACTTTGTTTATAGTTTCTGGATCTCTCACTGAAACATTTCTTTAGGTACAGTTGGGTAGTTCTGAGAGGATTTGAAGCTCCCATCTCTGTGGTTTGTGACCCACCTTTTATGAACTATTTAGACTTTGTTACACCACAAGGGCTTCACAATCAGCTGAAAGCTGAGTGGTTTGCAGCCAGGGTTTTGTGGTAGTGGACACCTGGCCTCAAGGTTTTCACTCAGTACCATGTTTCAGACACCTTCTACATCAACTCCACAGAAAGGTTTTGAGCATCCCATGATGTGTTCCATGCACCTTCATTAATCATGGAGGTGCTGGTGTCTGTACTTCCTGTACAGCACATTCCATCCCAGCACTTGCAAATCTTTTGGTAAATAGGACGTGTTATAAAATAACCCTGAGGTGAATTCTCTATTCTGCATAAGGAGAACTGAAATTCACAGAGATGAAATGTGCTGACCAAACAATAAATCAGTATTGGAGTTTAGAAACTTCTTCTGTTTCTCCTGATCCTGTGCAGTGACATCTGATCCATGCACCAGTTTGTGACAAGGAATAATTTTGAATATGATTGGTTGAGAGTGAGCAGAAATGAAGTTTTTCTGTTTCTCAGGGACAGCTGAATTGTAGGCAGGTGCTCAAGCTCTGGAGGTGGGTGGTCTAAGGAAGGAAGTTTGTCTTACTTGGAACAGGTGTCCCTAAAAAATCCCCAGATTGTGTCCCAGTGCCATTCTGGGGTTTCACCACTTTTATCTCTGAGCAGGCTCCCTTCAGAAGGCTCAGGGACATGAATTAGCAAAGGCATTTATAAGTAAGTTCTGACTGGAAAAAGGATGTGATTGGAAGCTGACCTGGTTTTTCAAGTACATTAATTGGTCTGATAAAAAATATTTCCTCTTTTCTCCAAATGTTGCCCCCTTGATACACTTCATGGCATTGTGGCTGTGAGAGTTTTGAACCTGCCCAGTCAGATTCTGTGTCTGTGAAACTGCTCAGAGTGAGAGTGACTTTTAAAGGGGGTTGGAGAGAGAAGAGCAGCTTGTTCCTGGATGCTGCTACTTTCCAGTAATGCTGTTTCTTCTTGCCTTAAATGTTTCTTTTTAAATCAGCTGTTTGTGTGAAGTGCCCTCAGGTTTGTTCTTGCTACTGAGTTGTGAAACTTGTTCCCTAATCTGAGTAACTGAGTGTGACCTACAGTGTTCCAAATGGGGGTACCTTGAGCACTAATTCACAAATACAGAAGCATGTTTCCATACATTAACACAGGAGCAGACACACAAACCCAGGCTTCCAACTCTGCAGTTTGCATTTAGCTGGAGATTTATCTGTCATCATTTGTTTTCCTACCAGTTTGGATGTTAGCTTGTTCTTCCTTTGGCTATTTAGGTGAGTGACCTGCTCCTGATGGTCAAAGAGCTGCAGTCAATTAATCAAGAACTTAAGGCAAGACAGTCTGGATGCTGTCCAAAGGATTCTCCAGGGAAGGAAGCACTGAAAATACTAAACCACAGAGAGGTAGGTTTTCTGTTTGAAAGTAGTGAGTCTCATTCTCACATCTAATCTGCCTTGTGCAGTCGTTTACATCAGTGCAGGAGTGTAAAGCCCTTGGGGCTGAGGTTCTAATTCCTTATAATAACTTTTGAAATTAATGATGTAAACAACTTTAACATGTTAGCATGACAGAGAAGCAGCTCAATGCAAGTGTTCAGTGATGTGTCAAGTTGATTTTAGGGAAGCAACATACTCATTTAAATATTAATTGGGTCTGTTTGTTTTGTCAATTGAAAAGGAGGGAAATAGTTAATTTTACAAAGAAAGCAATATCTTAGAAATCATTTTAGTTATTCCTGAAAGTCTGTTTCCTATTGCACAGTTATTCTCAGGCTGTATCTAATTATTTAAGAGTTTAGCTTTAAAATAAAAAGGTTCAGTGTAGCCAAAAACCAAGGAATAGAACTTCAGGTCACCTCAACACGTGGCTATTTCTTCACATAGAATAGAGAAGTACATGAAGCAGGGGCCAGCACTGTAGTGGGTTGCTGAGAGGTGCAAGGAAATAATCCCTGCTGGGTGTTTCTTTCATGTCCACAAAGCTGGCACCATTCTCAGCTGTGGCAAAATCTTTGCACTGAGAGCATTTTGGGTGCTGGGTCCCCACGTGTGTGTGAGTGGAGAAGGTTGTTCAGGAGGCTCTGGGTGACCCTTCCAGCTTGGAAAGTATTACTTGGAATGTGGATGGTAGTTCTTGTCTTTATGTTCCTTTGGGGCTTTTGCTTTCAGTTCCCTTGTGCAGAATGTATTGAAGAGGGAGGAAAAAATATAACAGGAATAACAGGAATGATGATGGTGCTAAAATTTTGTGACTTGAATTTCTGGATGAAACTCAGAAGAACAAGATTAGAAATAATCTCAGTTATTATTAGAAATAATTAGAAATAATATTATTAGAAATAATCCTCAGTTATGTGCAGGACTGGCTGATTCAAGAACTAGGACTGTTCTTGAGTTAATGATTTTAATGCAGGACTCAGGAAGGAGGCTCCTGTCTTTTGCTGGATGTGCTGCAGGTTTACTGGGACAGTCACAAAATCTTTCTGCTTCTTCAGTTTTAAGACACAGTCATGCTGTCTTTAATTGAAGTATATTTAAAATTAGAAACAGACCTTTAGGTGTGCCATGGTTTTATTGAAATGGTGAGTTTATGTGTCACTGAGAGGTTTGGGAGAAGAGCTGGGGGGCAATCCCTGTCCGGGTGCCTGCCCTCTGTAATTAACATTTTTAGCGATTTGTCTCCTCATCCTGCAGAGGGCTCTGCAGCCCCGTGGATGCCACCGTGAATTCCAAAGGAATTCCTGTCCTGTTCCGGGATTATCGTGACAGGACCCGTGTGCTCCTGCTTGTCTCGACATGACAGGCACACACAGGGCTGCTCACTGAAGAAGCTGCAGAATCAGATGTAGGATGGCAAAGAGTGAAGCTTGTCAAATATGAATAAACCTCAATATTCTGGGAAAGGAAATAGGAAAGTTAAATATGGATTTTAATCAGTGCCAGAGTGACTGAAGTACTATGGAGCTCTAAACTGAGAGGATCTTTAGTTAAAAGATTTTAATTCAAAAGCCATCTTTTTATCAGGCATGGCACTTACTGACAGCCTGGATATTGGGGTGTGAGTGTGCCAACAGTGTGTTTTGCATATTAACAACCACTCCCAAAAGCCCCCTACTTTTTTTGTGTGTGTGATTTTTGAGCTAGAATTTGTTGGCAGGTAATGCTGGGATGCCACTGACATCTGTGTTATGAGAGGAATTTGGATATACACTGGAAGAGGGCTCTTCCTCAGGTTGTCAAAATGCTCCCATCCTGCTTTTCCTTCCCAAAGGCAGAGCACAAATCCAGTCAATGTGCACCTTGGTGCCTCTGCAGGCTCTGAGAGCCCCTTGGCTTCCTGCTCGTGCTGGGAGGGACCAGGAGGAGAGGAAAAGGTTGTTTTTGTGCTGTCCTCTGAACATCTGCCTGCTCAGAGAGGAGCAGCCTCAGTGATTTCAGCCTTCGGGGCTCTGGGGAGCTCTGCAGACCAAGCACATCAGTGCTTCATTTAGGAAAAACATTCTCCTGCTTTTCAGTCTCCACGGAAATGCTTCCAAACTGGCAGCTTATTTTTGGTAGACTTGTCTTTCTGGCCTTAAGACACTTATTTTCTTTTAATATTTTGTTGCACATTAGGTCATATTCCTTGGAGTGCAGGACATGTCAGACACAGGACCACAGGATCAGGCTCAGCCTGCAGTGATTTATTGTCACAGTGTATTTATAACCTGTTGGTCTAATGCAGTAATTTCATTAATGAATCCTCACTTAATAAACCAAATTCTAGCCTGGGAAAAGCAGATCCTAAATAATGTTGACCCATAAAATGTAGTTGCATAACATGGATAAGTTACACTTGCAAATAAGTTTATTTTTTATACACAAATGTAGGGTTTGTCTTGAACCTACACATGGAAGATTCAACCTGAATAGATTTTTTTAAAAGAATATTAACATTATTGGATTTGTGGCATCCCACGATTACAACATTTTTTTTTTTTTTTTTGTAATGCAAGCCCTTGTTATATCCCCTAACCCCCTCTGTGTCTCTCACCAGCTTTCAAATTGTCTTTACTCTGTGTTGTCCTAGAAAACCTAGTCTGAGTTTTTTGAGAAAATACCAAGATAACCCAAACGTGACTTGGAAGTCAGTTTTCCATATAGAATTCTAATTATAAAAGGCAAATATATTAATACTCTGCACCATCCAGTTTCTGCCTTTTAAAATTCATACCTAAACCCATTAGACTTGCTTATACTGCAAGGGCTTGGGAGATAAAAGGGGTTTTCTCATGAATTTCATATATATATATGTTTTAATATGTATTTATATATGCATACATTCAATGCATGCTCAATTAAAAAATCAAAATCAAGCCCCACACATACATCCAATTTCCAGTGTTCTGGGGAAGCAGAAATAACTCTGTCCCATGCTGGAATCCTCTGTGTCAGGGCTGTGTCCTCCCCATGGATTAGGCACAGTTGGAGTTTCCAGAGGAGCCATGGAGCTGCTCCAAGGGCTGGAGCCAGGCTGGGGGAGCTGGGGGTGCTCACCTGGAGAGGAGAAGGCTCCAGGCAGAGCTCAGAGCCCCTGGCAGGGCCCAAAGGGGCTCCAGGAGAGCTGGAGAGGGATGGGGACAAGGGATGGAGGGACAGGACACAGGGAATGGCCTTAAGCTGAAGGAGTACAGGTTTAGGTGGGATATTTGGGATAAATCCTTCCCTGGCAGGGTGGGCAGGCCCTGGCACAGGGTGCCCAGAGCAGCTGTGGCTGGATCCCTGGAAATGCTCCACAGCATCCAGCAAACCAAAGGGATTCTGCTGCTCTCAGTGATGTCAGGAACTTGAGCCTGAGTTTCCCTCCTCCCCTTTGCTCAGGCACTGAGAGATGGGTTGGGTCCTGTGGGAAACAGGGAGTAAAAGATGATTTGGCACCATTTGCTACAAATGGGCAAATTTAGGCATGGACACAGCAGATTGTAACCTTCAGTGACACAGTAAATCTTTCTAGTGTACAGCAAGCCACATGTGCTTAGTTTTAAAAGCATCTATTTCTTGAATGCTGGAGAAGAGCCGAAATTGTGTAGCAAATAAAAATAAATTCTGGAAATTGGAAAATAAAATAGGCAGAATGGGGACACAACTGAGGATACAGAGCTCCTTTGCCACAAGAGGTTAAGTGGGTTTTATATGTTCTATAAATTCTGAGGAGGAAGGGTTAAATAAAAATGAAGGAATGTATAAGATAAAATTTCACTTTATTTGATGAGAGTCATTCCTGGGGTTTATATTAATTTTCTTTGATCTTGTTGAAGGAATCTAATTCAGTGTTTGTTACTTTGTATTACAGGCTTTTTTATTTTTCTTTTAAGACATATCACTGACTTATTTATGCACGTTTCATATCACAGTATTTTTTTTGTGCTACATTTTCACATCATTCCATACTTTGTGTAGTGTCTTGAAACAACAGAGAAGCCTGTGGTGCAGCCTGAAGATGGTGCCAATGACAGGAAGGTGCAGAACAGTCAGTTTGGTGAGAGGGTTGGTCAGGTAGGAACGTTCTGGTACAATGCTCTTTTCCCTGCATGCCTTTAAAATGTCTTAATTTTCTTAGAGCTTGAAGTCTTTTGCAAACAAAACACACTTTTCTTGGTATCTGATTTTGCTTTCAACTAAGTTGAAAGATGTAAAGATCTTCTGGAAGCTTTTTCCTGCATTTCTGGGCTGGTTTTGCAGTCAAGATTGCTTTTCTTGTGGACCTTGTTTTCTGTTGTTTGCTCATAGTCCCCCTGAATGGGGATGACAGAGAGGCCCTTGAAATTGTGTTTCTTTACATCCACACAGGTTGATCTCCTGCCTCCATTGTAGTCAGGCCTGGAGTACAAATTGTGTGAGATTCACTTGCTGTGATTGAGGAAAAAACCCTGTAGATTCTTCTGGAGGGTTTCAATGCTTGATAGCTTGGTAAATTGTAAACTGGGTTTTCATACAAACAGGAATCTGCTGTCCTCTCAATCTAATCAATGTAAGATAAAGCATCCTGGAATCACAGAATAACTCAGGTTGCAAACTGGTTTGCAATGTTGAAGAGAGATGATATTTTGCTCTATGAAATCTGTGATTTCTGTGTTTCTCTGCTTCCCAGGTATGCCTTCAAGTATCTTTGGATTTTCCTTGTGAGGTGGATAAACAGGTAAGTGATGTATTGTAAAAACTCTTTTGCCTCTTGTTGCTGATGGGAATTGTACCCAAATGGGCCCAGACTGAATTCTCATGTGATTGCTGCAGATTTGAATTGTTTAATTAGGATTTGAATGATTGTAGAGATCCCAGAATTTCCATTCCCTTTGACATATCCATGATGTTTTGTACAGAAAGTTGGCAGCTTGTAAATGCTTCCAAGTTTTGTCTTGTCCCAGCCATCAGGGCTTGAATCTGGAGATCCCAGGACAGAATCTGTACTGTAAATACAGATGATTCAAAGCTGAGCTAATAAAATTGTTAGCTGCAGTCTGCAGGCAACATTCCAGAAGTTTCATACCTCTTGCTAGATGAAGACCTTCAGGGAAATCTTACTTCTTACTAAACAACTGATCCCTATGAATTAATCATATGAAATAGATGTTAATTAGCTTTTCTATTAATAAATAGTCAGCAAAATGTCTGTGGATGCTTCTTAATGTAGATAAAGAGCACCAGGAATTACAGAACCTGATTACAGAAAGATTACAGCCCTGAATTTAATAGAACATTACATACCTGTGTAATAAGACAATGTTTGCAATTTTTTAACAGATAACTCCATCAGGCTATTCAGAGAGTTTCTGCAAAGACAGACATTATAGGAGTCCAATTAAGCCTCAATTTGAGCATGATACAACTGACAAACACTTGGGCAGAACAGGAATGGGTGGACATGAAACAGAAGAGAACTTGCTCACATCTCTTCTAAGAGAAGATGGAACATCTGTGCTGGAATCTACGTAAGTATGAGGGATTGCACTGCTTTGGGGAGTGTTTCTGTCTGAGAAGAGAATAAGGTAATTTTGCTAAAGTGAATTTCGATAATGGCACTTTCTAATTTACCTGAGAGATTGGCAAGGCACCTTCAGAGCCATTTTAGTCTATCATGCAATTAAGTAATTAGGAAACATACTATCAGTAGAAATCCTTAAAAAAACCCATTGCCAGAAAGAAACTCTCCAAAGTAACTGATCCATGGAGCTTTACTGTAGGGACTGATTGTTTCCAGGATGGGGTCAAAGGGCTTAGTGGACAGTAGCTGGTGTTTTTCTTGGAAAAAACAAAATATCTGAGAGCACTGTCCAGTGAAAAGTGATATGGTGGAAGGGACAACACTTTACTGCTGTAAAAACAATATGTGAAAGGATCTAAGGATGGAGGGATTGGAGTTACAGTGACTTCCTGCAGGGATGATTTTGAATGGATGGTGCTGCACACTGAGTGCCCTTTGCCATTTTTCCTGGACTGCCTGGCCAGGGCTTTGGTGCCTCTCAGTTTGGGGAGCTGGGGCCCATGTCCTGCCCTTGACTGATGGCTTATTGCAGTGCAGACACCTGCAGGACTGGCTGAACTGTGTTCTGAGTTCTTGGGTCACTTTTCATGTAGGAGAAAACACTTGTGGAGCTGAATCTGTACAAGCCCTACTGGCACCAGTGGAATTCAAGTGTGTTATGTGTGTGTTACACTGGGATTTGATCAATTCCCAGCTGAAATGCTCATTTCCAAGCAAGAAAATCCTGTACTGGCAAACCACACACCCTGACTGATTTACCCCAGTTTCATGCTTACACCACTTAATCTCCTGCTTGAGAACTGAGTTAGAGCTTTGCTGTAGATCATCCTCAGGTTCCTTTCCTTGTTCTCTAGTTCCTTCTCCTTCTCTAGTTGCTTTCCTGGTCTCTGGACTGACTGTGTACAGAATCCTGTGACTTTTCCAGTGCCTGTCCAGTGCAGGGAGCAGAATCTCCAGTGCAGTTACCCAAGTCAAACACTGGTTTCTGTGTTCACCATGCTGCACTTGGCTTTATTCAGGCAATTCTGTATTTTCACATTGCTATTTAAAACTCTCCCAACAGGCATAAATTGTCTTAGTTGTCACAGGAGTAGTTAGTGGTGAATGAGGAGATACTACTCCCTTAGAAATGAAGAGAAAACATTGTTTATTTGTTATCTTTACTTAAAAGTTGGCTAATGAGTAATTCTAGCACCATCATCTTTACCACTCTAGTGTGTAATTTTTCCTGTGTTCAAGTATAAATGACCAGGCTGATGGGTGATGAGCCTGTGCTTTGCATAACTGAATTCTCACTAATGCCATTAGATGCCAGAAGAAGCCATAAAAAGCCTAGTTAGCTTCTACCATTTCAAATGCTAAACTATACAAATGCAGTTGTTAAAAACTCTGGTTTATATGTTTAATGGCACAAACAGCTCTCTGTTGGACACATGAAATTGTCTGCAGAATTTCAGAGCTTGCTTGTGCTTTAAATGCCTTGTATTTGGCTTCAGTTTCCCTTAAAACATTGCTCTGTCCAAACTGCTGTCCATGAACTGCCAGTTATCCACGGGACAGTTTGGTGCTCTGTAATGAGCTGGTTTTGCAGCTTTTTGGCTGATTTCTCACTTTCCATCTTCCCTGTTCCATTAGAAATACATGGAGAGGTAGATTTGCACAAAAACTCAACATCAGGCCCAGGAGTTGTGCTTTGATGGGCCTTGTGGGTTCATTCCAACTTGGGCTAGTCCATGATTATATGGTCCAGAGTCTGGTGTGGTTTTGGTATAAATTAACTTTTGAGGTAGAAAATAAACTTTTTGGAGAATCCATTCATATTTCTTGTATTTCTGTGTTAATCTGAAGGAAAGCCATAATGAGGCAATTTATGATATAATTCATGTTGTGAAAAGGTTCCAAAAACTCTGTTAGTGAGTAGTTCATTAGTGAGTAAAACAGAACCTCCTGGGAATTTCAGATATGTCACCACACAGCAGAAGGGTTTCTTGGAAGGTATTTTTGTTTGCTGAAATAAAAATCTAAATTCATGTCTTTTCTCTCCTCTTTCCTGAGTGTAGCAGACAAGAACAAATGAAAATTGTAAATGAACTGTTAGATCATCTGAACACGACAGAGGAAGAATGTTCAAGTGAAGATATGGAGGAAAAGGATGAAAAAGATCTTAGGCAAATGATTATTCAACTAAGAGCTGAACTCAAACATTTCAAGCAGGTCACTAAATTCTTAAAGCAGCAAGTAGAATTGAAATCAACTTTTGATGGGGAAGAGAAGCTTTTTCCAGATGCAGTGCCACAGATTAATAGGGTGATTCAGTTGTTGAAAGTGGAATTGAAAGATGCAGCTACGCAAACAATGACTTTAGAGAGTAATGTCATGAGATTCAGACATGAAGGCAAAAAAGGAGCCTCAGAAGAAAAGTCAAAATATTCAAGATTAAATGCAGAAGCAGAACATCAGCAAGAAAATGTGTATAAGAAGGGTGAACAGCATGAAAGGCTTTCTTTTACTAGAACAAATGAAGTAAGTTTATTCTGTTTTCTGTACTTAGGGAGTAGATGTATGAAAGGGAAAAATATGTTTCATTTCTAATATTAAATCTTGCTTTTATATGATTTTTAATATTAGGAAAAGAGATGTAAGCCAAATATATTTTAGATAATTGTTCTTAATGTTCAGAGCTTTTCATCTCCTACTTCAGTGTGCTTTGGAACGTTAATTAATTGAATTTCAATCCTCCCTGGGACCACGTACTCGTAAATATTACAGCTTTTGGAAAAAGAGAGTCTGTGTTTCTTGTTCATAATGTACAGACCTAGAGCATTTGGAACTGATGAAGTCTAAATGGCAAAAGTGTTGTAGAAGATTCCAGATTTGCATCACATCTGGGAGCAGGCTGTGGAGGGATCAGTGGGAGTCTTCCACAAACTCAAATCTTAATTTTAGGCTTTTATTAACATCCTATCATTGTGTCTTGCTTCCTGAGGAGTGTGGCCAGGGGTGCCCTGTGCAATGGGGGCAGTTTGTGGTGTTTGTCTGGGAGCTGAGGGCACTGAGTCTGTTCAGGCAGTGCAGGCAGGGTGTGCTGGGGCCAGAGGAGTTTTGAAGCCTTCTGTCTGCAGGCAGCCTGTGATCCCAAACAAAGAGCTGGGAAAACAGTGTCTGCTAAAGAGTTCTGTGTATTGTTTCAGCAGCAGTGATAGAAGTGAAGTTGAAAACTCTTTGAAGATCTTGGCTCCTGCAGAGCAGACAGGGGAGCGTTGCTTTTGATTTTGTGTGCTGCTAACAGGGAATGCTGTAGCACCTTCTGCAAAGAGTGGTTCCCATAACTTTGGTGATCAAGAGATTTCTGAGAGGCAGCAATTAGGAGCAGTTCATTTTTATTCTGGCTTGTTCCTCTTGGGTTTGTTTTTTCTGAAGGAAGGGGCTTGTAAATGAAGGGATGTTGGTAAGGTTTTGTTCTGGGCATGGAGTGACAGGGCAAGGGGGGAGTGGCCTGAAGGGGAAGGAGGGCAAGATATGGAGATATTGAGAAAGAATTCTTCCCTTTGAGGGTGGGGAGGCCCTGGCACAGGGTGCTCAGAGAAGCTGTGGCTGCCCCTGGATCCCTGGCAGTGTCCTGGCTGGACAGGGCTTGGAGCCACCTGAGATGATGGAAGGTGTCCCTGCCCATGGCAGGAGGTGGAATGAGATGAGCTTTAAGGTCCCTTCCAACCCAGACCATTCCACAATTTTCTGATTCTTTCTGCTGTTTTCTTTTTTTGGTTTTTTCAAGTTCCTGTTTTCCCTGAGTTTCAGTTTACTGTTCTGATTCACCATTTTCCAGATTCCTCTCTGGTTTAATCAGTGGCAACCTCAATACAGCCCTGGAATCAGTTGCTTTAAAAGCTTTCTTGTTTGGACTAATGCACTGTATCGTTAGCTTTGGAATGGCTTTTATAAATAATTTGATGTAGCTGAAGTGGCCTTTGGGTAATCTGGGTGACAAATGTGTCTGTGCCACAGCCCTGAGACAGCTGGGAATGGTTCAATGTTATTAAAGCAGTTTAGTTAGCTGGAAGTTCTGGATTTATTTTGCAGCCTGTGAAGGATACTGTTCTCATATATGTACAAAAGGAATTGAGGATGGCATTAGGAAAATGGAACTTGCTTTTTATGATTTTAAATTTTGTGAAGACTGTAATTGCTGAGAAGTGAATGTGGAAAGGTATTTCAGAATACATTGGGTGGTGAAAGAAATTAGGGGACTTAACAGCACTGGTGGAGCAAATGAACAGCAAAATTATAAACTAAATCTATCTGAACATGCCATTATTGGTTTTTGTTATTATTAAACACAATTCCATAACTCTCATCAACATATGGCATGCTTTTATCTTTTTGGAGACAGCACTGGTTTGTGCTGTGTGGTTTAAACAAGGAACATTTATTTTATGCAGTCATCCAAAGGTGGGAGGCTAAAATGTAGTGACTTAAGAAATGTAGCTTCCCCCAACTCCAGTGAGGGAATGTTCTAGCAGGAAATGGGAATCCTTCAGAGTGGATGGGTGAAGAAACTGGTTTTGTTCATCAAGGGTTTCTCTGTGGCAGAATAAATGTCCTCTGTGGCTGCTGCAAAGTTATGCTGATTTTCTCAAAGCTGTGGAAGTAGGGCATGTTGGGTGGAGACTAAAGGAAGAAAGGAAAATAAGCTTAGGAGTTGCTGAAAAATGAGGAGGATCCTCAACTTAAAAAAAAAAAAAAGGCATTAAGGGTAAAAGTTGTTGGGCTGGCAGACATTTATGATATAAATGACAGTGGGAAGTAGCAGTTAGAGAGGTCAGTTTGGGTGAGAAACTATTTTGCTATAGCATCCACAAATCCAGAGCTGATTAACACACCTGGTGGTTAAAAACCTTTGGTAGGCACTGCTGGATTTGCTGTCCTGCTTCAGCAGCTGGAGGGTTACAGATGCACGAACAGAAAATTGTACCAGTATGGTACAAAATGGGTATTTTGCCTCTCTGAATGTTTACTTCTCATGCAGCCAAGGGTTTTGCAATTTTATTTTCAAAACTAACATGACAGCTGCCTGGTTTTACAGGTAAATTTTTACTTTTCCTGCAATGTTTGTTTATATGTGCTACACTTGGCTGTTACACACGGGTCACTAACTCAGGGAATTTTCTTCCTGCCCTTTTCAGGCTGACTCTGCTTCCCTGCCCAAGAAGTCACGTCTGCCTGTGCCTGTAAGGTCCTGCAGACCAGCAGGAAATTGGAGCTCCTGGCTGCAGAAATCAGGTTCAGAGCCACAGCATTGTCCTGGTGGAGGCCTGAGAGCCTGTGAAGTGCAAACCAAACCATTCCAGGCACAGCCTAAAGGAGAGTTACTGGGGGGCTCTGGAGCTGAAAACCTTCCAGAGGAGCCTGTGCAGGGAAACACATCAGGGAGAGGTAAATAAAGAACAAATCTGCTGGCTCCTGGCCCTGCCTGGAATAGTGGCAGCTTTTCTTGCAGCAGAAAGTAAATGCAGATTATCTTTATATATCTACAATACTGCTTAATCTTGTGAGTTTCTTGAGTAGACAAATATGTGTAGACCTTGAAAAAACACCTTTTTTTTCCTGATTGCCACTAAGATATAAACCAGCTTTTTGTGGGCAACAAGTGCTGTGTACATGTGTCAAGTCTGTAATAAATGGCAGATCACAGGGTGCTCACAAGGGCACACACATGCCAATGTGTAGGTAAATAAAAAATTTCCTTAATAAGAAAACTGTCTGTAATGGAGACAAGAGAGTATAAAAATCCTGGTTTTGTTTATGCCAGGTAATTAAACTTTTCCAATATTCCACTGATCAGTCAAGTCAGCTGTGTCTGTTCCCACTGTGGCTGGGTTAATTTAAACTCAGTTGTTGACAAAGTACTGGGATCAGCAAAGTATGAAAAATTGTAAGACAGAGAGCAATGAGTGTTAGATAAAGATTTGGGGTGGTAGAAAAATAAAAATGCACTTAGCAATTAGATTAAAATCTGAATAGGGGTGTGGAGGATGGGTAAGGGAGAGTAAATACAAAAATAAGACTCAGTCAAGTGATGGGTGAGCCACTGTCAGACCCAGAGGTTGCAGAGACTGTTGTTAAAAATAACATTGTTGTGGTAAGGCACAGATATGTTACAGTTTATTGTAAATACTTTGGGTGATGGGACTGGAACAATTAATTCTGGTAGGTGCAAAATCCATGGAGAATCCTGAGAAGGACAGGGCTTCTGAATTTGATCTGAAAGGAATCAGAAGCTGCAGTCCTGTGATTTCCTTTGCATTCTGATTTTTTTCCCTTGGGTAACAGTTGTGCTGCCCACTGATGATTCTGAGACTTGCTGTGGTGATTGCAGAGATTGGTTTATGATCAAAGCTCACATTGGAGAAACCTTTAAGCCTTTTCTCTAAGCTCAAAATAAAACATTTAAAAATACACTAGAGATTGATTTACTTTTCCATTACAAAGGGGACCTACAAATGTTTACCTTCATTTGTTAGTAGGAGCCTTTGCAATTACTTCTGAGTGGTTACCCTCATAATTAGTTGATGTATTTAAAGGTACTCATATTATCTATAAAGATAATATAAATAATATAACATAAATTATCTGTTCCTGTTCCAAACTGTCAGAGAACCAGGTTTGTGTTTGTGAGGTGAGGGTTTTTTTAACTTTTTTGATTTTATTTGTTGATTTGGTTTGTTTGTTTTGTTTTGGGTTTTTTTTTTAACTTTCCCCACCTAATTTTTTTTCAGTCTCTTACTGATTCCCATTTTACCTTTCCCCATTGTTCTCCAGTTGTCTCATTGCTCAAACTGGATAATACTGACACCCAGGTGGAGTTACAAGATGTTGATCCAGGTACAGGGGACAAGAATGAAAATGTAAAGGACAAAAATCAGCAAAACTATCAAGGTAGAGCATTTTTACAGTACAGGATTTTTTTTAAAAAAAGGAAATTTTAAAACTTCGGTTTCTTCTGAGTTGTACAAAATTGTGAATTGCTTCAGGTAATCATCTCCCTTCCTGTTTTTTGTGGATTTTAAATCTGATTTTCATAGCTGCTATGGATTAATTGCTCCAAGAATCCCAGTTGGTCTTTCAGGGTTGTGCTTTCAGAAGGGCCGCAGGGATTTATGAGTCTGGTTTCCAGTAAAAATAATGAGTTGTGTGCCTGACTCTGATCTCTGTTGCTAATGTCCTCTCTTCTGAACTCCTGTCTGAATTAAATGTTTGTTACTGCTTTTCCATCTAGTTCTGAGCTATTGGAATGAAGCAACTGAATGACAGAATTTTGCTTATCTGAATTATTTGAAGGCATTCAAGTAGGCTGAAACCTAATGGAATCATTTAATGAAAATGTAAATAGGCTTAGTGCTGTGTGTTCTGTGTTTCTGCAGCATCCATTAGTCTTTTTTGGGAGGGCTTGAGTAACCTGGATAACCCTGGAGAGTGCAGAGGATGTGGCCAGTCCTGTAATCCTTTGGTGTGCAGGGTCCTGCTCCGTGCACCCTAATGTGCACAGGGAGCTCATTAGTTCTCCTTTTTAATTAAAGGACACTGATGCATTAAAAACCATAGCCAGTGCTCTGATCTGAAATATTCTTTGTTAGCATCTGTTTTTATTTTCTCTGTGTGTTACCTGGGATGATGCATGGAATCAGAGTTCCAGAGTTGGGGTTCTCCTGGTGCTGGGGTGTTTTGCCATCTGTGTTACTGCAGCAGAAGTTAAGGAATGAAGGGTTGCATTCCCTTCTTGTGTCCTCCAGAATTCATACCCGGGCACTTTCTTGGAAGCACTTCCTTCCTTTGGAATGCCACTCAAAATGAGTAGAGTGCAGCAAACATCCTCTGGCCTTGACCTCAAGTCACAAATTGGTTTGGGTTGGGACTTTAAAGCTCATCCCAATCCACCCCTGCCAGGGGCAGGGACACCTTCCCCTGTCCCAGGCTGCTCCCAGCCCATCCTGGCCTTGAACATTCCAGGGGTGAGGCAGCCACAGCTTCTCTGGGCACTGTGGATATCCCAGAATCACAGCTTCCTTTTATTCCAGCTTTTAGGTAATATTTATTTTTTATTCTCCTGGTCTTGGGCTTTCATACAGAGCTGCTCCCCCTGAGTTTTTGTACTGATTTAAAGCTTGAACCTGGACATTCAAATTCTCCATGGAAACCAATCTGAAAGTATTGCAACCTGTCTGAAAGATCAATGAATTGGCTCCCAAAAGGGGAGTTCTAATTCGGAGTGATCTTTTGCAGAACTAATAGAAGGGGAAAATTTAATTTACTGGTAACTAGAGAATAATCATTTTGCTAGCTACTTACACATACAGTCCTCAACATGCACAGAACTATAAACATGGATTATCTGTAGGAATATATGACTTTTATTGGGCTGATTCTGAGGTGATTTCATTACTCAGGGATGGCAAAGTCACCTGAGGGATGTGATGTTCATATCAAATGTGTGCCAATAAAACCTTTAACACCAAACACTTTGGTGGAGTTTGTTTAGAACACCTTTTAAAAAGAAGTTATTATAGCCTCCTCTTCAAATCTGACTATTTTGTTGATAGTCTTTTTAAAATTCCACTGACTTTATGCTCCAATTGGTTTTGTATTGATTTTTGAAGTGGGGAGAAGAAGAATATTTAATTAGAAGCTTTAGGAGGACCCATGTGAAGTCAGAATCTCCTTTGCCTCGTGTTTGAGGTTATCATATTAGTGGCTGGAAAGGTCTGGGTTTGATCAGTCTGATTCAGGAAAGCATATGGAAAGCAAAAGGAATCTTCAAGCATTTGGGAAGAGAAAGTTGGTTTATTTTGGGTATTTGAAAGGTAATAAAGGCTTTGAAATATTTGTTGTGCAAATTGAATGAATGGCAAATTATAGAAAGAGGTCAGAAGTCCCAAACTAATAATGTATAGCTTGTAATTGCCTACATTTTGATTCTGCTGTTATAGAATTGAAATAATTCATTCTAGTGCTGTTAAGAACAGAATGTCAGATAAAGAAATACCAATATTCACACACATAATACTCTCCTGTTTTTCAGAAATGCAAAATCATCATAACATTAGCAATGGGAACATGCAGAGTTCATTAGAAGAGGTGGATGAAGAGTTTTGTCCCATGGGACACGAGGACATGGACTCAGCCCCTGCACATTCAGGCTCCAAGTGCCTGTGTGCTCCCCAGGGGAGAGCAGATGCACTCGATGGCTGGCAAGGCACAGAGGATATAGAAGGATTGAAACAAAGAGTTCAGAATATGCAGTCTGAGCTTGAGAAGTACAAAAGGTTCCTGCTGCAGCTGCAGGGCTCTGAGCAGCTCTGGTTCCCTGGTGTTTCCAACAGAGCTGAGGGTGATGCTGCCCTGCCTGTGGGAGGGTTTGTCACACAAGGGCAAGATACAGCCATGGAAGGAGGCCAGACATCCTCTGGTGTCCCTCAGCTGGATTATGAGATCCACACCAAAAATGGGGATTCTGAGTCTGTGGGAGCACCTGATACATGGGCAGCACAAAACCTTAAGGAGCTGCTGTTGGCCAAGGAGGCAGAACTTGACAAAGAGCAAGTTGTGAATGTGCATCTTGATGAAATGTATCCTCTTCAGAACAGTCTGAGAGCAACATCACCATCCAAGTGAGTCAAACTGCTGCTCTGAGGTTCCCTTTTGTAAACAGCAATACCAATAGCACAGGAAGGTGATATGAAGATAATTTTATTGGCAGGTGTTCTTACAGTAAAGGCTAAATCTCACTAATATTAGCTTAAAGGAACTGAAATGTTTTGTTAAAAGTAAAAAACTGATAAATTGGTGTCATCATCTATACCTGTCCAGACACATCTGTCTGTCCCCACACCTCAGGCCCACAACTCCCTTTGCTGTAAGAGATCCTGTCTTGAGCCAGCTCAGATCTCAGGCTCACCTCTGTCATCAAAGCACCCCAGCTCTGCAGCACCCAGGGTATTTCCAGGTGCCAAGTGCAGGGAAGTGTTCACAGCCATGTTTCTGTGGGCAGTGGGCTGGCAGGTTGGTGCTGGCCCTTGTGCCTGAGTGCCCAGACTCGCTGTGTAAACAGAAAATGTTCACGCTCTGTGTCCGATTTATTTTGCAGTCCAGGGCTGTAATGCCTTCCTGTGAAGGATGTGAGAGGAGATAAATATAGAAATTAATGAATGAAATTTTATAGCATAAGCTTAGAAGCTGGAAAATCATTTATGGGAGGCTGAAAAGTACCAGTCTTGGATTTTGTATGAGACTTGGAGCAGCATTTTGGCTGCATACGTGCAAATTGCAAACATACAATGGGGGATCATAAGAGTGAGCCTTTTTTAACATCCACCCCCCTTTCCTGCCTTTAAAATATTGTTATTGTCCTGAGGGCCTGTGAAATACCAGAAATTGCAACAAAGAAAGGCCTTGTGCCTTTCTTCCAAATGCTTGAGTAGAAACATTTGGAGACAGTGAGCAACCAGCAGCATGGATTGTTGTGTATGTCTGAGTCTCCCTGTTGTAAAATACAGTGGTGTTACAGAGTCCATAGAAATTTACATCCCTTGAACATATACCTCATCCATTTTACAAAGGAAGATCCAACTGTAAATTAAGGAATGAGACCCTGTGGATCACTGTGAGGGTTTTATGGCCACTGCCTGGGACAGTGTCATGAGTCACAAGTGACAGACCCCAAAATGAGTTATGCATCTCTTCCTATACAAGTGACAGTAAAAATGCTATAACAACCCTCATTACCATAGATTTTGTATGATTCCCTGCATCTTTTAGCATCTTCTCTCCTTTTTTTCCCACTAATGGATGATTCTGGAGAAAGAATCCTACCCGTGGTACAGACAGTGGCAGTACAAAGGGGATGCCTACATTTGCAAGCATAAATTCAATAAGTAAATTCAATTGATCTGAGTTCAAATTTATATCCTGGCTTGTGGAGTACAGGAGTTTGGGCATCACAGTGGTTGTCATTGTTTCTTGCAATACACGTGCAGAGATGTGGAGAATTTTCAGATTGAAACCATCAGTTCAGAAAGTCCTATACTGTGGTTTTGCCAGGAAATACATTTCATAATGTATTATTATATATTATATGTGTGCATAAATGAGTTTCAGAGAAGGGATGGTTGTCTGCTTCCATAGGGAGTTAAACCACAAAACACCAAACAAAAAAAAACCCCAACCAGTCAGGAAAAATATGTGTATTCTTGAAAATTCTTTACATGTATTCACTCTTACTTGGTTTAATTTGGCACCTCTGCTGCCATCCATGTTCTTTCCAAGCAGGCCATCAAGTCAGTTTTGGCCCATTTTATAAATGATGCAGTTAAGTGAAGGAGAATAATCTCTAAACACCAAACTCAACAGCCAGAGACAATACATCTCTCATTATGGCTCTTAAAAGCATTTTGACAGCAAATTGAGCCACATAAAGTTCTAGTTTAGGAATATCAGTTTAATTCCCTTTTTATTTATATTTAAATGTCGTTTATGGCCAGCAAGCTTTACAGCTCATTTCATTTTCCCAGATATGATTCATTAGTTCACTCACAAGTCCGGGAGCTGTCCTTCCAGTGCCAGCAAATCAAGGAGATCCGCTGTGGCTGTGTCACCTACCACGAGCACCTCACCAGCCTGGTGAAGGCCTTTGAGGAGCTGCTGCAGGCCAGTGATGTTGATTATCACATTGCTGAAGGCTTCCGTGAGCAGCTGAACCAAAGCCTGCTGCTGTTTGAGAAACTGGAAATGAAATTCCTCTATGGTGAGAGCAAAGTTTTGTGCTTGTTGTCAGATTGATTACCACCCTCGAAATGGGAAGGGTTTTATTTGCTTTTTGGTGAAGGGAAGCCTTCCTTGCTGTTGGCTGCTTTAAGATGGTTTATGGGGAGGACTGTCGTGGGAGGTGAAGTTGTTATGATCCAACAAGAATCACAAAGAATCATGGAATTGGGAGGGACCTCTGGAGATGATCCAGTCCAAATCCCTGCCAAGGCAGGGTCACCTGGAGCAGGTGAGGTGTCCAGGTGGGTGTGGAATATCTGCAGAGAGGGACACTCCACACCCTCCCTGGGCACCTGCTCCACCCTCCATGTAAAAAGTTCTTCCTCATGTTGAGGTGCAACTTCTTGTGTTTTAGTTTGTGGCCTTTACTGCTCAACTGGATTTTCCTTTTGTAGCTGTACTCTTTATTGACACCTGCTATTTGGGGCCATCTCAACACAAGCATGTTTTAACTGCCCAAAATAGAGTGCTTATATACAAATTTTACACAAAGCTTCTGGGTTTCCTGTTTCAGGGAACAGCCCAGCTGACTGTTGAAGACACCTGGGGACATGAGTTAGTTCTGGGCCTGGCAGTGCTGGGGTAACAGTTGAACTCAATGATCTAAGGTGTCTTTTCCAACCTAAATTATTCCATGATTTTCCTGCCTGCTAATCTGGCTGGTGGAGAAGTGTCCACTGCCTTTCATAAGAGAGCTAAAATACAACCATGTTTTGGAAAATGAGCATCACAATTGACATTTGGCACTTGAAGGGAGAGTATAACCTGCATATTGCCTTCAGTCTGTCGTTTGAAGAAAGCAGGAAAGCAATGGAAAAGGGGTGCTGGTGTGAGGAACAGCAAGCAAGACCTTTTCCTGGCATCACAAGTGCTGCTCTTGCTGACCCAACCAGCCAGCAATCCTTCACAGGTGTCAGCTGCAGGGGTGCCATCTCCAGCCAAACACTGGAGGTGCCTGAGACAGGGAGCTGACCCTGCCATCCTGCTGGGATTGGTGCTGGGAGCTGCTGCCTTTGTTGAGCCCCACTGAGGGCTGTGCACGAGCTGTGTTCTGCCTTTCCCTGCAGCTCGTGGCAGGATGGTGCAGCTTTGATTGCTCATATAAAGCAGCTGTGGATGAGGAAAAGGTATTCCAGCCTTGTGTCATAGCAGGGTAATAAAAGATTGAGTGTATTCAACGATTTCGGTGGCTACAGAGATTCCTTGCATTGCAAATGAGAAGACTGTAGTGAATAAACATTAAATGCCTTTAAACCAACAGATGGTATCCTATATACTATGAAAAGTCACTGACAACTGAGACAATTCAATATATCTAACACAATGGTGCTGCATTGAATCACACATTAAAGTAAAATGATGTTTGTGGGGTTGTAAAGAACATCCAGTGTACTAAGAATTGACTGTAAAGAAGAAGCATGAACAGCTGTCTGTCTCTGCATTTCCATCCTGACCTTCAGTTCATTCCCCTGAAATTTCAGCCGTGCAGCTCTTCCCTGCCACTTTTGCTTAATTGCACAAAAATTTTAAAGTATGGGGAGCCAAGGTGACACCACCAAGCTCTTGTTTCTTTATTCAGATTAGTGTCTGAGTCCAGATCTCTAGCAGTGAATTGTGCCTGTGCTCACACACAGTTCCACAGAGAATGTTGCAGGCAAAATCCTGTGTCTGCTCCTTCAGTGAGGATGACTGGTTAGCCTGACTCCAAAACAAGCACAAAAAGCCAAAGTGCAGTGGCATTGTTTTTATAGAAATGTTATTGAAGAAGTAACAACATGTGCCCGTAATCCTTTTGCCATAAGCACAATTATTTCAAATTTGTATGCTAATTAAAACACCGAGGCTGTAAAATCTGGCACCTGTGGTCCCTGATAATTTTTTTTTTGTGAGTTCCAGAGCAAGCTATTGCTTTGTTGCTGGGCTATAAATAGTTTTGCTCATGAACAGCATTTGACACTAATACAAAGTGTGTTAGTATCTGTTGACTCCTCTAATTTCTCATTAATTTACCACTCTGCATTTAAATAGAGTAAGATGGAGGGGAAAAAATTGTAATTCTCAGTACGTGTTTTTAATCAGCTGTTTCTGCTTTGCAGGAGAATCCATAGGTACAGAAGTCACTATACTTTATGAATTAGCTCAAAGGTAAGAGTGCAACTGAATGTTTAGCAAAAATACAGTTGTTTCATAAGTTGATAAGGATACTCCATGTTTTGTGGCATGTTCTGCTGTTTGGCAGGGCTTTGCTTATTAATAACTATTTTGTTTATAAAACACCCATTGAAAACAGACCAAGCAGGTGAGATACTGAAAGAGAGACATTGTACCACCAGGATTGTTCTTTTCATGAACAAAATGAAACATGTCCCTAATCCTCTGTGGTGCATCTGAGCCATTCCCTGGTGCAGGTGCCAGGGGGGACAGTCCCTCCCTGTGTGTCCCCATGCCCTTGGGCTGGCTCAGGGTCACTCAGGTGCAGCCCTGCTGAAGTTCCTTGTCAGAGCACCTTGATGCTGAAGGTGAAGAGAGCAGGTGGTGTTGTGCTGTGTTTGTTGGTTTTCTGCCAGCTTGGGATTCCTCTGTGCTACAGAAATCCTCAGCTCCCTGTTGAAGGCAGCTCGAGGTCCCCTGAACACAAAGGTGACTGCCTGGTGCTGGAAAATACAAAGTAGGCTGGAGTGGCAGTGATTTTTCCTGCTGACTTCAGTGAGCTCTGAGTTTCAGTCTTGATACAGCCTCTGATGTGCAGTGTTTTTTCATGCCCTGTCACATAAATTTACCTGTAAATTGGTGTGAATTTGGCACCCTCTGTTCACACTTTCCAAAGTCATTAGAATAACTCTGGTGGGGACCCCCATTTTGTTTGGCACAAAAGGAATAATGAGAAGAATGCCACCATGTACCAGCACCTGCAGGAGGAGTCTCCTGTGCCATCTGCTCTTCACAGCTCCTCTGACTTTGATTTCTCAGAGAAGTCTCCTCTTGGCTCACCTGAGCACAGGCATGATCTGGAAGGCCAGCACAGCTCACTGCCACTTCTGCCAAGCAAGTTTCCTCCAGGTACTGTTCTTCCCATGGAAGATTTGCTGGGTATTGGGAAAAGCTGATAAATAACACACAAGGGAACTAATTAAGAAATAATGAAGAATGTTTGTCTGCCTCAGCTTTCCAGTTTCTTGCATAATCACTGCAATTTCAGTGATAAGGCACACAGAGATGGCAGCCATCTGAGTGAGGCAGGATAGAGTGTGTTGGTTTGTGTCCTTGTTGTTTTAGGCTACCAGCTTTTACGTTGCTCCAGACACTCTTTAAATACACAAGTTATTAGGTGAAAATAGACAATTGTCAGGAGATTATTATGTGGAAAAGGAGAGATTTTCCAATTTTATAAAAGCCAGTGTTGTGTTTCCTTGAGAATTGTTAAGTGCTGCATAATTAATAAGTGGTGTCATGTTTGACCTGGATAGTTCCACTAAACACAAGTGATGCTTGCAGTACTTTATCGGCAGCAATGAAAATTTAATAGCTGAGCTGGCACATCCTGTTCAGGGAGAAATATTGCAGAGTAAACCAGGAGTGTGTGACATGGATAAACTGACACATCACACAGTGACAGGCAGAACAGATCGGCTCCTGAGTAAGGATGAAACTTGCAGCCAGTGGAAGAAAAATTGTAGAATGGCAAAGCAGAAAGGAAAAGGTACAGTAATGAAACTTGATACAACAGATTTCTTTATTGTGCAGTGCATTGTGTAAGTCAAAGTCAAATTTCTCTCTGAGTTACTCTGGGAGCTTTCTATTGTTGTAAAGAAAAATGTGTGCTGGTGGAGTGTTTAGCCAGAGTGTGGAGCTGCATTGCAGACCTTTGGATTCTTTCCACAGTACAGGGAATGTTTAAGTAGATAAAATTGTTATCTATTTCACTTCTGTAGGAAGAAGAAATCTGAAGAGCCTTAAAACTCTGGACCATTGTTTAAGTTAGAATGTAGAGTAGGAGTTGTCACTGAATGAATGCATGGTTTGAGCACTGTGTAGGAAAAGAGTGTTGTGGAGTCAGATATTTAATATCTGCCATTTTTAACAGCTCTGTGTCATCTTTTAGGATTAACACCCATTAGATTTGACAAGAGTACATACAATAAAAGAATACAATCATCTGCTCTAAATAAGAAATGGTCTCTTGCTTTATTTAGAGTTATTAATGGAGCATCTGCAAGAAATTAGAATCCTGAGACAACGTTTAGAATACTCCATAAAAACTAATGAGAGACTGAGGAAGCAGCTTGAGAGACAAGTGACAGACAAGGAACTAGATCAAGGTAAGGATTCATTTAATGAGAAACTGAATCCATCTTTCCTGCTGAGAGCCTGAGGGATCAAATGCCACTGGAAAGGTTTGGAGCCACTGTTCTCTGTTGCTGGTGTTCAGCACCTCTGAAAGCCAGGCTCTGAGGGAAAAGTAAATAAAACTTTTCACAACTAGGCAGCTTTCTCTAAAGGTGCTTTTGGAGCACCTTTTGAAGCACCCCATCCCTGTATTTTTCTACTCTTTGCTTCGCTCTCCTTCCCACCTTTTCCCCCATAGGAAAATTGATTAATATGCAATATTACTCAGACTGGGAGCAGGTAATAAATACAGACATACTTTCCTTTTCCCCAGTTCCACTGGTATTGACATTAGATTCATTATGTTTTACATCATCCCCATGATCCATTTCTGTTGTTTAAATGGAGGCAACCTGCACATGGCAGTTTGCTTTCAGGGATAATTTACAGTGATGGAAAGGTGGATAAAAAGCATCCATTTCATTCGTGAAGTATTTACACTGCTGGAAAGGCATTCTGTGCTCGTGAAATAACCACACTGAAACACTTCCAACTCTTTTACAGCTTCATAAAGATTCTGGCAAGGGCATCCATTAATGCAGTGAAAGTATATTTTCTTTATAAACTGTCTTATGCCTTCCATCTGTCTTCTTGTTGCCTTAGCACATCTACCACTGTGTGCAGGAGAAATTTGGAAAAGTAAAGGAAAATAACAACTACCTGTTAGAACAGCTCCTTTTTGTCACTGTGTTCTTTGTGTTCTTGTTTCTCTCTGTATCAAAGATCTCTTTCATGCTAGCAGATATGCACGTGCTCTCTTGCTGGTGATGCTCCTTTTTCCTGATAGATGAGCTTGCTTTGACTTTTGGTGTAAAAAGGAATTCTGAAGTGAAGCTGAGAGGATTCCCAAGGGTGTGTGGGAAGGGCCTTAAGCTGAAAGAAGTTCAGGTTAAGATTGGATACAGGAAGGAATTGTTCCTGGGAGGGTGGGGACCCTGGCATAGGGTGCCCAGAGCAGCTGTGGCTGCCCCTGGAGCCCTGGCAGTGCCCAAGGCCAGGCTGGACATTGGGGTTGGAGCAGCCTGGGACAGTGGGAGGTGTCCCTGCCCATGGCAGGGGATTGGAACTAATTGAACCTTAAGGTCCTTTCCAACCCAAACTATTCTGTGACTTATATTCAACATTTTTGCTTTTAACCAAATATCCTTTGTTTTCCTTTAAAACACAAGGCCAAGTTGTAACATACTTAATTGTTTATGGCAACCTGCTAAGTTCATGTTATTGAATTGTTTGTTCAACAAAAGTTATTGCATAGATTTATTCTTGTCTGATAAATATTGTATGGATGTATATACACACATCTGCCCACTGTTCTTGCCATGTTATTTTTAATATTTAGATTCTTTAAGTATTTAAATGCCTCTGGGCTTCCAGTGTTCTATAAATTACTCAAATGCTGGTAATGACTACATCACTCCTGTAGAGCTGAGGCTTGCAGTGCAAGTGGAACTAAAATAATTGCTTCAATCATTTCAAATGTTAGGCTTCAAAATAAAATCAAAGGTTTAATTTTGAGTGTCCTACGTTTCAAATGTTCTTAACAGCAATTAACATTAATAGGGGGGTTGTTTGCTTTTTTTAACCCACAACTAGCTGATGTTTCCACTCAGACTTCTCTTCAGCTTTTGAGTGCCTTTATTTTGCTTTCCCTGGGAGTGAATATTTCCTCCTTCATTGCTGTGATTTTCAATAGTGCCTTTCTTTCAGTCAGTGTTTCCTTTGAAACCTTCAAGGGACGCTTCCTTAGCACTCACTTTTGCAGCACAAAACAGAATGAGAACTCAAGTGTATTGCAATTGTGGGCCCTGATGCTCCACTTTCCTCTGGTTAGATGGACCTTTGCCTCTGTGGAGAGAGTAATTGATGTCAGCAGGGCTCTGCACAGAAGTAGCAGTCTCAGTAGTGGGTCAAATTGTGGGATTGTGGCCCTATTACCACTGGCTCTCCATTATCCCTTATTATGTAAGATAACCAATAGTTAGATTCTGAAGCCTTTCAGATAGCATAACTTTTCAAATAGGATAAAGCTGGGTGATGGGCAATAAATTAAATTAGAATCAAGATGAGACCATCAAGCCTTGCCACTTCAACTTGGATTGCTTTGTTACAGTCTGAAAGGAGAAAGCCTTTTGAGTTCACATAGCTGCCTCAACTCTTTAACATATAGATAGTAAAATGCCATTAGTGCCAGGCTTCCAGAGCCTTTGAGTCTTTCAGCAGTGACAAGAGGTTCATATCATGGCACACTACGTCCCAGTTAGGTAGTGGGTAAAAGCTTCAATTGGGATTACAATAAAATGAGATTACTCAGAGGAAGTGCAGCACATCAAATTGAATTGAACTGCCAGAGCTGAAAGGCATCCTCCTCATACATTCAGCTAATTTTTTTTGCCAGCTGGTTATTTCTCTATTAACCAGATAGTTGGCAGTTGTGTACTTACCTCAGGCTTTAAAGTGTGGGAGATACTGGGATAACCAATCAGCTGAAAAATGCTTTTAATTCCAGGGGGTCCTAAAGTGTTTTACTGACTGTGAGAAGGTTACAGAGGCCAATAGCAATGACTTGACTGGCATTGCAGAGGCAGCACCTTGAGAGTGGGATGTGGCACGTTGCAGGCTGTGCTGCACCAGTGCACATCACTAGCACCAGCACAGAGCACTGAGCGTTGCCTGGGCTGGGATTTACCTGGCTGGATACAGGATTGAACACTTAGCTTCACTTGGCTAGTGCAGTCAGATCCTCAGAGCAGGATTCATCACCCTTATGTTTGTCTAAGTCAGACATTTAATTTGTGCCAGTTACCCAGAGCTTCTCAGGGAAGCACTGCAGGGAAGTCCAGCTCTTGGAGGACAGGGGATCTCATCCTCAGAGATGTGAGGAGAGGGGACACAGGGTGACTTGAGCTCTGGAGGGGCCTCTTCCTCCCCACGGCTGCTGATGGCTGATCAAGACTGGCTCAGTTGTCCAAATTTTACAAACACGGATTTAAGAGGGATAAATCTTCATGCCTGTTTTCATAAATGGGCTCTGAGTTTGTAATCTGAGGCCAGGACAGTGACTCCAGCCTTGTGCTCTTTCCTGTGGTAACAGATCCATCACCAGACTATTTACAAGCCTCCCTGCATTAACCCCTGTGGATTAGCTGGTAGAATCCCATTGTTCTCTCACTAAATACAATGAGCAGAGCAAGAATAAAATACATGGTAAACTCTCCTACAGTTTTCTTTTCAAATCAGCAATGTCTCAAAATACTCCTGCATTTTGTCCTGTTGGGATTTTAGCTGATAGGTAAAGACTGCCAGGGATAATTCTGCAATTTTAGTAATGGTTGCCCAGCAATGAGAGGCACTTGTGCTGCACAGGGCTTTGGATTACTTGGCATTAACCTGAGCTGCCTTTTAGCCTGTAGTGATAACCTTCAAAATATATAGGGGAGAAATAGCTTTTATAGCATGTTTTTCTGCAATTTTGTAAATTGTTCTTGTCTGGAAAGTTTAATCTTTAATGACCTCGAGATGACTCATAAATCATCTTTTATGTATATATTTATAGGTTCTGCAAACATTTTTATCCATGGCTCAGAGCAGCATAATTCCCTGACTTCTGAAATACATTTCCTGAGGAAGCAAAATCAAGTTCTGAATGCAATGCTAGCAAAAGGATCTAGAGGTAAAAATATAAACTGTTCTTTACAGGAGTAGCCTGCGACTCATCCCAGATCAGAAAACAAAAAAATATTCACAGTCCACCCATTGAATTGACTTAACCATTCTTAGCACCCCTGAAATTCCATGCTCCACCATAAGCATTCAAGCTGGGATTAGCAGTAATGGAGTAGCAGCTGGGTTTTTTTGGATAGTCTCTGAAAAAGCTGATTTAGTTAAAAATCATAGCCTTTAGTGCATTGTGGGCATTGCAGATTCCTTACATTTCTTCTTGTTTCAGATAAACAAAAGGAAAATGAAAAGTTAAGAGAATCCCTTTCTAAGAAAAATGCAATCATTGAGCATCTTCAGGAGGACCATGAATGCACGAAGAAAGAAAACGAAAAGTTGCAAAAACAAATTTGCCAAAAGGAAGATGAAATCAGATACCTGACATGTCAAATTTACAGCAGTCGCAATGAACTGAACAGGTATTGATTCTGTCCACATTTAAACAGCCATTTAGAGAAGGAGCTGTCAGTGTGACAGGCATGTGTTTAACCACAGCCATTAGCATTAATGAGGGGCATGGATATATTCAAAAGGGAAGGGAAGAATCATGGAGTGAAAGAGGAATGGATTTTAGATTTTGGAAAAAAAAAGAATCAGAATTTAACTCAGCTGTTTATTGGGACTCAACAGGTTGCAAACAGAAATTAATGTAAAGCAGCATCAGATCTCTGAGAATGAGAAGCTGCTGCAGTCGCTGCGGACTGAGATCAAGGTTTATGAGAAGCTGGAAGAAGCAAGAAGGAAGGGGACAGGTATAAAAGCAGGGTTGTCTTTGTAGCCTTTGCCCTTGCACCTCTTCCCTCTGAACATGCTCTTGTCAAAGGCCAGGAGGGCTGGGTCACTGTTCCTGTGCTTCTGCTTGTGTCTGCTCTGCAAAGAGAACTGACACCTGCAGCTCAGAGCTTCTCCTTGGGGTGCCTGCAAGCCTGAGAGGGGTCAGATGTTGACTAGACACCCCCAAGTTTCCTCTCTTTTTAGCTAAGCTGAAAACAAGAATTGAAGGCTTAGTGGCTCAGGCTGGATTACTTTCCTGGGGACCTTAGATATTTATTTGTCATTTAAAAACCTGCTGCTGCATCCTCGCAGGTCCTGCTCACCCAGGTAGCTTGTGCCTTCTCTTGGCTGAAGGTGGGGGCAGAGGCTTCTCCCTGGGGCTGGCAGAAGTGCTGGCCCTGCTTTCTGACTTAGGTGTTTAATAATTTCATGTCCACTTTGCTATCAGTAAAGGTGAGAGGAGGACTGCAGCTCCCCTGAGTTCTTCCTCCCCCTGTGCCACCAGGTAGCTGTTGGTGTGCTGAGCTAAAGGGTGGGATGCTGTTCATTGCTGCAAAGCCCTTACCACAGCCAGCAAATTTCCCATTGGAAGTTCTTAAAAAGTTGTTTTTTTTCTCCCTGCTGCTCCAAGTGTTATGCCCTGCAGCCACTGGTTTTCCTGGCTGGCTGCAGGAGAAGAGCCCTGCTGGCAGGAGGCTTTAACCCTGAGTTGGCTCAGGGGTGGAAGGGATTCTCCTTGCAGAACTCCTGATGTCGTCAGAGAGTGGCAGCACCTTCCTCATGCAGCTGGGCCCCTTCTCACTGTCTGAGAACACCCTGAACAGTTGGATTTCAGCAGGGAAGCATGCATGGACTTGTTTGTGTACTGATCTCTTTCTGTGAGAAGGCAAACACAGCCCTTGCTTTTCTCTTTTTCATTTTTTTTCAGATTTGTTCCTCTGGTTGCCAGGTGATCACTGTTTTCTTTTTCCTTCAGTGTATAAAATTAAACTCCCAGTTCTACTCCATCCCTCCTCCACACTCTGATGTTCCCCATTGCTTCTCCTTTCCCCAAACTGCATTAATGCACTTCACATTTTGTAAATCCTCTTCATTCTCCTTTTATCTATTTTTTTAGCTTTTGGCATGAGACATAGTAGCTTGTATGGACAAAATAAAAAACAATTTTCAGCTCTTTAAATCTTTCAAGAGTAGAAGCAATTAAGACATGCTTTTTTTGTCAAACTATTATCTTAATGCTGTTTGTAGTTAATTCTTAATATTGAGGATAACACTGGCTATAACTTACTTGCTGAGTGTTCTAGCGGGTAATTTATTTTAATTGTTAGAGATGTTTGAGTGTTTCTTTTGAAATTGTCTCAGATCCCAGATGTGATGCCTCAGAGGAATTCCGGAAAGATCAGAATAATCCACTGGATTTACATGAACTGCTGACTGAAATCCAGAGCCTGCGAGTGCAGCTGGAGAGGAGCATAGACACCAACAAGTCTTTGCATGAGAGATTAGAGGAACAGCTTTGCAAAGGGAAGAGAGAGGAAGTGGGACCAGTGTCAGCTGTGAATATCAAGTGTCTGCTGGAGGCAGGCTCTCAGCCCTGTGCAGGACTGCAGGGTACTGTGCTCTGTGTGCCTTTGGCTGCTGCAGAACCTGGGCCTTGTTCTTGAAGGATGCTCTAACAGCCCTCAACAACATCAGCTCTCCTCTGCTGTTAGAGCTGGGGTGTGAAGTGCACCCTGCACTGTCCCAGAGCCTCCAGCTGCTGCTTCCTTTGCATCCAAGCAAAGCATTTGCAGTCTCTGGGATGGGAGGATGCTTGCAGTAAATTGCTATAAATTTTGCTTACCTGGGGAGGGTTCTTTTTTCACTGCTGAGGTCTACAGTGTTTGCTAAGGGTGACTATGTATTACTCAAGAATGATCAATAACTGCACTAAATGGGCTCTGGATAAATCAGTTGTCCCCTCCTTGCCCTTGAGGAATATTTTACCTTTATTTCAATCACTGTTAAGTGATGCTGTTTTAGCAAATGAAGGAAGGAGTAACCCAGGGTTAGGTTATTGTTCCAGTATTGATGTACATGGGGTTCAGAGGGCACGAGAAGCTTCCTCCTAAAAGTGCCCTGCACAGAAGCAGCTTTCCATACAGCCAGATAAAACCACATGGGCCAGAAAGAGCCCTTGGAATGTCAGCAGCTGAGGTTTTTAGATGTGCTTTCTCATAGGTGCTTTGGGAATGTGGAAGTCCTGAAGGAGGAATACAGAGACAATCTTTAGTCTGGTACAGCTGGGAAAAGTGTTCTCCTACTTGTGCAGTTAACGAGAAGCTTATATTTGTTAATAAAATATGTTCATTGGGATGTATTTTAGATTTTGAAACTATGGTTTGATTTTGGGAGATACATGGAATTTGAATAGATGCTCAGGTATAAAAGTAGGTAAATAGTGGAAGAATTTACTGAAAACTAGAAAAATCAGCTGAGTTTCCCTGCTTCCAGAGTCCGAGTGTAGCATCAGCGATAGAAGGAACTGAAGAGCTGGGAGGATGTTTTTAAAATGCATGTAAACATCTACTAATACAGCTTTCCTTGTAGAAAACCTCTGCAGCTGCCCTGCTGCCAGGAGAGCCATCCCTGAGCTGCAGAAGCAGCCGAAGGGACGCTGCATTTCAGCAGAGAATCCAGGTACACCCAGACCGGCCGTTTGAGAGAAGTCGAGCGCAAACGGATTTTTTTCTGTGTGAGCTTAAGAAAACGAGGCCAATTTTTGTGTCCCAGGTGCTGAGGCAGCCCCTAAGGATGAGGTGGACTGTGGCTCCCTGTGCAGCAGCAGGTCGGGCTCCAGCAGGACGTGCACCCCACGCCTGGTGCCCGGGCATCGCATGTGGGCCGACAGGAACGGCCGGCACGTCCTGGGGCTCATCGAGGACTACGATGCCCTGAGGAAACACATCTCAGAGGGGCAGCAGGTGCTGGCACACATGGAGATTGCTCTCAGGGAGGTCACTGGCACCAAGCTGCAGGAGCCTGGGGTGAAGGTGAGCACTGAAATCCTCTAGAGGAGGGTGGATTGTACCCAGAGGCGCAAAATGGTGCGAAGGGAGAATTGACTGAGTAACTCAGGGTGCCTCAAGCTTGGCACAGTCATCATCTGGATGGACTCAGTGTGATTCTGAGTTAGTTAAATCTAAGCCTTTAAGCAATCTCGCTTTCAGTTTTGGATTTAAATGAGGTAAAACTGCTTGGTTTTGCTGTGGAAATGGGTGTTTGTCGTTCTGAAAATGATAAAAAAGCCAAACAAAGGCAGGAGCAGAAAACCCCAGGTAAAAATCTAAAATGCTGTAGAGAGGGTTTAAACTAGAGGTGTGTAAAAGTAACCTGAGAATAAAAGTAATTGAGATTTTCATAGATTGAAGGCTTGAGATAAACCCAGGAAATATGAGACAATTAAATGAAATGTGAGACAGAGCTGATAGTTCTCCCCTTAGTTGAATTCAGCCTTTCAGTAACCCCAGGTTATAACTGTACATTAAAGATTGCTGTGTGCTGATGAGGCTTGTTTCATATTGCATGCATATTTCAGGGGAGAATTTTTATATTTTTCCACTTCCTGGTTATCAGTTGAACATTTAACAATATCATAAGCTAGTCTAGAAACCTGAATATTTCATTAATGATCAAATACTGTCTTCTAGGACTCAGTGCATCATCCTTTCTTCATTCTCTGACAGTGTTAGCCACTCATGGTGCCCTTGCATCTTAAGGATGCTTAACCAATAAAATGTTTATTTTGTCTTGAATAACCTCAGTCCTTTTTGTCTAAAATAGGAGAACTAGTTAGTGTTTATTTCTGCTAATTTGCTCTTACATAATATTAATTTTTGGACACAGTTAACGATGGCATATTTGGGGTGGTTTGAAAAGACAGATTTGCCTACAAGCTTCAATTAAAGGGAAGGAACAATCTGTGCACATCTGTGGCATCTAATAAGGAACTAAGAAACTTAAACCCCAGCAGGAAGGGCCTGGATCAGGCATGGGAAACAGCAGCCAGTGGTAGAAATAATGAGCCACTGGCATGGACGTGCTCAGAGACACTGACTGGAGGCAATTTTGAGGATAGATGATGCCAGTGTTTAAAAAATTCCATGTGATGCTCTCCTGCCTTGGAGAGGGAAAGGAAACTAAGTGTCTAATGAAGGTCCTTTTCATCCCTATGATTTTATGATAATATAAATGCTGTAAAAGCCATGCTTGCTGCTCTTCAGAAAACAGAAGGTCTTAACTGCAGGGATAAATTCGTGCTACTTATTTCTGCAGTTATAATTAGCAAAGCTGTTGAAGGTGCAGTCTGCAACAATTCTGAAATTCTTTTTGTGGTATCACATGTGTGCTCACACAGTCAAATGATGCCTGAATGACACTTTAGACTCTCTGAAGTATCATATATTTCCCAATGACCTAGTTAACATACTGATAATGACTGGAAAAGTAATCTCTCTAAGTTTTTAACTTGTTTTGTTGGTGTAAAGATAAAAGCAGTAAGTTTCACAATTTGCAGCTTCCTATCAAGCTTTGCATCACTGAAGTTTCAGACTACATAGCAAATGGGATATTTTATGTGACAGGAGGATTCTGGTTTGATAACAATGCTAAATAAATATTCAGATTGTATCCTACATGGGGCAGGAACTGCAAATGCTTTTCTTTCATTACCTTTCCCCCTTCTGTAGCACCATTGCTTTGGTAATTCATTTGCTCCCCTCACATTCTTTCCCTCCTTTATTTCACATTGATGCAATTTCTTCCATTTGGTTTTCTCATCTGTCAGCAGAGGAAAACATTTTATGTGTACCCTGATAGTTATTTTAACATTAAATGGAACAGTTTAAAGGGTCTGCTAAGGAAGAAACATCTATATTGCTTAAATGGATGTCTGTAATCATTGACTTTCAAATAACATGACACAAAATGCAAATGAAGAAAGAAGAGAGTTGCCAACTGTTACCATGTGGCAGAGCAAATCTAGTAAATATAATCTATTGTTAATCATGGTTATTGATTAGGATAGATCCCCTCCCTCGCTGAAATTCTCAGATAATACATAATTCAGCAGCCTTTGTTAACTAACAAATTAGTTTTTATGGCACACAGTGGCTGTGTACATTAGCTTAAATATGAAATCACACCAGCTGGATTAAACCCATTAATTAAGATTACATTTTCATAATGGTTTAAGTGTAAAATATAAAATGTCTCTAATCCTGTGATGCAGGTACCAGAACAGGCATCCCTGCATGGCTTTTCCACGAGCACTCACACAGTGCAGCAGATTTTAGAAGAGGCTGCACGTTCCCTGAAGCTTCTCTGGAGAGTTTCTCTTCCCCTGAAAGCTGCTCATGGTACTGCTCAGGGCATTCAGGTACTGCTGGGCTTGGTTGGTTTAGCTGGGGGGTTTGGGGTGGTTTTTGGGCTTTGGGAATGTCTCCTGCCCCAGTTACAGATGTGTCATTTGGGAAAATCTCAGGAGAATCGTGACCCCAGTCTCTGGGCACGTGGATTCAGTGTAAGGCTGAGTATGTCCTGGTTGTGCTGTGTGGCCAGGTGTTCATTTACAACATACTTTGGGATCAAGATGGAAAATCTAATCCTGCTACATGAGATTCAGGAAATCCAGGGAGGTGGCAAATGCTCCACCTCAACAAGAAAAAGTTTGGGCTCCCTGTTATTTGAATCAAATTCAATTTGATTTTGTGTGTATTGGTAAGAAGAGAAACATCAGCAACTTTGATGTAATCTCAGCTACATTTTCTTCTACATTCTTAATGCCAAAGCTGTAAAAGAAGAAGCTTTTGTAAAAGTGTGACAAAACCTCAAGTTCTGTAACACTTTAACTAAAAAGGATTGCACTATGCAAATGAATAAAAGTAAACTAAAAGAGGAATGAAATATCTCTGCTGTCAGAATACCACTGCTCAGCATTGAAACTGTTTCAAACTCTGGCTTTAAAATAAATCTAAAGTGATTTTACTGGGGTTTTGTATGTGCTTATTAAGGGAAGCAGGATATTTCTAAAAAAACCCTCAAACTTTGACAACAAACAAACATTTTTCATATAATTTCATAACATTTTTGGTGATATTTTTTAGCATCCTTAAATATATAAAATCACAAAAGCAGTGGGAGTGAAGTTTGCTGTCTGATACAGTCACTGATGTTTCAGCTCCAGATTTGGGATGCCTTGGCAGGAGTGTGTACTTCCATTTTTATCCTCATGTGTGTAATCCATGCAGACAGCTCCATGCTGGCCTGGATTGCAGGGACTGAACATCTCCCACCCACACAGGGCTCCCAGGATGTGGGGGATGCACCTCCTGCCTTCCTGCCACTGATCTGAACCTTGATTTGGATCAGCCACTTCTGAAAGGCTGATCTTCATGTGTGTGGGGATCTGAATTCCCAGGATGCTCCTAATTAGAGCCTAACAGAAGTTTTCTAGAGTTTCTTATCCAACACCCCTGATCTTCAGGATATTAGATTGCTCCTGATGTCTTAAATGCAGAATATGAAAGAATCTCAATCTCTCTTGAACTTTGGATCTAAAATACTCTGAGTGTTCAGTGCCTTCTCTGCAGCCCCACAGGAGTTGTGAGTTACCAGTTCTGCAGAGACAAATAGTGGGGGAAAATTCCAGAAGTTTTATTACTTAACAAGTGGCACAAGGAAAAAAGGTCCAAGCTTGAATCTGCACAAGGACCCAAATCAGTGACCCTGGCAGATGTGCCAGGGCTTCTCACAGTCCTGTTTTACAAGTCACTGACCAGAACTTTTTTGGGATTAGAGGAGAAAACTGAACCTTAATGATGGTCCTGTCAAATAATTTTGCAATTCAACTGTCCCAGTGCCTTTTAGCCCTGTGACAAAGGCAGCATCAGCCACTGAGAGAGCACAAGGAGGAAGCTGGGATTCTGAGCCTGGCAGACAGGGCACTGATCCCTTGGCACTGGCCTTCCTTATCTTCTCTAGTTTAGAACAAAAATAGGCACCAGTCTAATGGACTTTCCTTAATCTAACAGAAAATGCTCTGAATTCCAGCTAAGAATTGTAGTTATTTCACAGAATCTCATCTCCTGGGGGATGTGGAGGAGGAAGGCCAGGCCTCAGTGGTGGTCCCTCACTCCTTGGAGTTGTTGGTACTCCAAGGAAGCTTGAGGGTACTTGTACAAAAGTATTGAGCAATTCCCAAGGTAGAAAGTACTTTTAGCTAGTAGTTTAATATCTTCCTTTCTTCTCTCAATTTAGGATGAAGGAATGAAAGCAGAAATATTTAGGTTACGTAAGAAACTGTCTGAGCAAGAGAAGAAGTTGCACAGCACAGTGAAACGCCTGCACTCCACAAACCAGCTGAAGGAAAACATGGAGAAAGTCATCATTGACCAGTGTGAGTGTGTGCTTTGATAATGGTTCTGATTTTATTTCTGTACTCTGTGGCTACCTTTAAAATTGCTGTTCCCTCGTGTGCTCAGCTGTGCCACACAGGCTCGGCTGTGCTGAGCTGATGGAGCCTCATTCCAGTGGGTGGAAGTTGCCCCAAGTACAAAAGGCTCTAGAGAATATCATGGGAAGCTGTTCATGGTTTTACACAAACCACTGCTAATGTATCAGTCCATGCAGCTGCCACTAATTCCTACTTGGGTTATTCCATTTTGGAGACTCTTGTTTCTATTTTACAGCAGGTCTGGACAGAGGCAAAGTTACTGTTTGCTGTAAGTGTTTTCAGCCAAAGTCTTTGATATTATCAAAATGGTGATTTTTGCCTCAATCTTAATAAATGTGGAATTAGGCTTTTACATTTTCTGAGTCCTGCAAGGAGCTCTGTCAGTGCTCTGCACCAGACTGAGAAGTGCAGGAGAACAAGCTCAGATTAAGGGAAACAAAAGCTTGCTATGAGTAATTTTTTTTTTTAAGAAAAATTAGAGCATACTGAGGAATTGTATTTTACCCTTAGTAGCCCATGTCTAGAAAATTATCTGGAAACATGAAAACAAGTGGGACACAGGGAATATTATAGCTGTGTTAAGCCAGGTGTCTGTTTGAAGAGATCCATCTCTGCTGCTTTAATCACTCACCAGAAAAGATCTGAATGGAGCTCTCCTCTACCTTCCTGCTACAGCAATATGTGTGTTGTGGGAGGAGGAGTTCATTTTCTTCTGTAAAAAAAAAAGAAAAAAATTCAAAAATCCATTCTTGCCTCCTCTGAAGTGGTGGGACTGAATGGCTCATTAGTCCTTGCTGGAGTGGCACTTGTGTTATCAGTAATTAATCTAGACTGGAATATTTTTCACACCAATCAAAGTTATAAAACTATCCATAATATTATATGTTACTCAAGTCATTTAAATGCAATGTAGAGTGATAAATGTTATTTTGCTCCATAGCCTGTAATTTTTATATCTTCTGCCTGCAGACTGTTGTTCTTTCAAGCATTTATAGGCTGGTGTTTGGTCACTTCTTTCAAAATTGGTATATTATAATTATACAAATCACTTATATTAAATCATAAATTATGTTTTGCCCAGGTTGTAGAGCCAAATAGCTCAGTTTGGGCTTGTCATGTGAAAATCAAAGCTATTCTATTCTGTCTTTCCAAATAACATCCCTGGGGTAGATTCACTGGTCTGGTTTGTCCAGTTCCAGTGTCCTTTCAGCCACACTGGGTAATTTCAGAGCTAGGCTGGGTATAAATCAACAGAGATTTTACCCTCAGAGCCAAAACGTTATCCCTGAGCCACCCCACCCACCCACACTTCCCTAAAGCAAACAGTGCCTGTTGCTCTAAATTTGCTCACTTTTTTTCCAGGGCATTCACCCTCCTCTGAGTGAGGTGCTGAGAAACTGAAACCTGCATTTTCTGAGAGCTCTGTAATGCCAATCTCTGCTTGGAGAGCAGCAGCTGTGCCAGCAGTGGCACAGCTTCCAAATTCTTGTCATTGGCTGAATTTAATAGTTTTGATGTAGAAAAATCTGGTTTGCCAGGTGAAATGAGTTTACTAGCAGAGCTCCTCTGAGCAGAGAGCACTCTGCCACACAAAAAGACCTGGATGGGATTTTCTCCAAGTTTCATTGATTATGGGAATTATGGATGTCGAGTTGCTTCTGTCTTAAAAGAACAATTTCAGAAATGTTTGTCATTTGCATCTGTACACAAATTCCTGGCCAAGCCTACAGCAAAACTGGGGGGAGCACCTGAAGCTGCTGGGTTTTATCAGGGTTTTACTCAGTTTTGAGATTCCTTCCCTTCTCCTTTAGCTAGCAAGAAAGGAAAAGCAGTGCAGTAGGTGACCTTGCCTGCCTTCATTCTGCACACATCCTGTCACCTGCCAGCTCCAGGGAGGGTATTCAGGTTCCCTCTGTTGTGTAGCTGAACATTCCTAAATACATTTAGAGGCAGAGACTGGAACATTCTTGTGGCTCAGAGTCTTCTGTGTGCTCCCTCTCATTGCTTATAAACCTCATCTGAACCTCTGAGCATGGAACAATGCAGTGCCAAATTGCAGTAATCTGCCAGGGGTGTAATTATCTCATGACAGCTCTACCCTTGGAGTTGTTGGCTTCTTATTGTCGTAATGAAAAATCTTTCTTATGGCTAAATTGTTTATTTTTGAGACCAGAATATCCAACTGGTGCTTGTGAGGGTTGCATTTCAGCAGTTACAGAACTGACACAGATTAGAGACTCACATATTTAACCTGACATTTCTAAATACCACTTCTGTTTGGAAACACCTCCTACTCCATTCACAGGGCTCCTGCTGGCCCCACAGAGACAGCCTGGGCTGGATGAATGGAGAAAACCTGGAACCCTTCAGGGCAGGCCACTGGTTTTTGATTTCCCCATGGCACAGAGAGGTTGCTTTGTCCTTGAGCTGACTCCTTTTGCCATCTGTCCTCTTCTCCCCATCCTAACTGCCCTCCCCAGCCCAAGCAGGTCACTTAAAGGATCCAGCTGGAGCTGGACCATGCACCATCTCCCCCTGAAATGAGCAGAAGATCTCCCTGTGTGACTGGGATGGAGGGATGAGCGTGGCAGGGCTGTGCAGCTCTGGGGTGGAACAGGCAGTGCTGATCTTTGCCTGTTTCACGTGGCAGGAAAACTTCCAGAGCACTTCCAGGATGCTTAGGTTTGAGAAGCAGATTGTGGAACACAGGCCAGCAGCAGGGAGTGACATCCCAGGGGTGGCACTGCTCTGCACCTGAGGGAATCCTCCTGCTCAGACATTCGGTCAGATTTGGTCATTTAGAAAGATTTTCAGTATTCTTTTCAATCTCCTCTTTCTTTCCAGTGGTTTTAACACATGATGTCTTGAAGAAGGCTAGAGGAAACCTGGAAGTAAGTAAAATTTTTGCTTGTATTGAATTCCTTGGTCTCTGCTAGTCAGAAATACACAGTGCTGTGTCAGGAGTATTTTGCTGAATTAGTCTGATTTGCTTTAGGTTTGCTACCTAATCAAGCCTGGGTGACAGCAGTTTAGTGTGATAAATAGCCTGCTGTGTTTGATGGCTGAATTAAGAGTTTTATGACTGACCACATAAACAGCTAAACCCTCTGCTTCCTGATGCTTTCCCTAGATTAATATTCATGTCTGTCATCATCTTCAGCAGTTCATTTCCAGGAGATCACAGCCTGGTGACCTGCACAGCTTCACACAGACACCCTGGGTCAGAGCTGGAGCCTGTCTCAGTCACTGGTGGGGCTTTTATTTTTTACCCATGGACCCAACAGGGGAAGCTTTTGGAAGCAGCTCTCTGCTGGTGCAGGGTGTTAATCACTGGCAGTGTTTCACTGCTCAGATTGGATTTCTCCCACCAGGTTCAGACTTTACTCCCAGAAAGATGCCATCCATTCCTTGACTCTGAAATCCCATCCTTCTCCTCACATCCCCCACTGTGAATAATTGTGCAATTTAAATTTTCCTCTAACCTTTTCCATGCATCCCTTCTCCCTCATCCCCATCAGCATCAACATTTCCCTCTGCAGCTGCTGTGCTGTTCTCAGCCCTACCTGAGCTAGAAAGTGATGACATCAAACAATCTTTCTGCTTACAGAAGACTTATCACTTTAATTTGAAGATCTGATGAACACAGGAGCTCCTCTTTGCACATCTCTGTGCTGCAGGATGGGGTAGGGACAAATTCTGGGCATTGAAGTACTCTACAGTAATAATAATTATTGCTTTTCTAACCAGATTCCACCAGCTGAGATTCAAAAATCACCTTCCTACACCAGCAAAAAAAGGATTCTCTGAAGGAGAAAGTTCTGCTAACAGAGACTGATTTAGTGAGTGTTGTTTGCTTTGTGCTGCCTTAATATTTATTGATGTAAAAAAAAATGTTTGTTCAGCTCTTTTAATGGAATCAGCCTTTGACCAAAAAAAAAAAAAAAAAACAAAAAAGAAACTTTTTGGTAAATAACTTATTTAACATTTTCTGTAATGTAAAGATGGTTTTTAATATTTATTACAGAAG
>VYXF01001701.1:376166-423846 GCA_013397295.1 Polioptila caerulea
GCAGTGTGGCTCGGCTGACAGGGAAACATCTTCATGTTCTCTGAAGGTGATGAAGAAACTTTAGGGCCTCGAGGAGAAGAGATGGGTCAGCACAGACCCCGGGCATTGCGGGAGCGGCCCCATCCCTGTGTCCCGCTTTGTGAGGGCTTTGTGTCCTTACTCGGGGCTGGCAGGACCCAGACATCTCGCCCTGCCCCTGTGCCTGGCTCTGCACCGCTTTTTGGGGTGTTCACCCCGTGCCCTCCAGGCCCGCCTGCACCCCGACCTGGCGTGAGCATCCCCAGCCCGGGCACAGGCAGCGAGCCGAGTGCTCAGCGCTGCCCCTCGGGCAGCAAGGGGTGGCGGCAGCCTTGGGAGACGCTGCCAAAGAGGCGAAAACCCCCAGCCTGCTCCCCCTCAGGTCACCGGAGCGGAGCGCGCATCCTCCGGCAGCGCGCAAGGCGAAATTCAGCGGCTGCACCGTGCGCCGAGCTCGCTGCGAACGGCACGGGAAGGCTCTCTGAGCGCAATCTGAGCGCCTTTCCGCGAGATTTCACCTGCCTGCGGATCCACAGAGCGGCCCCAAGGCCCTGCTTGTCCCCGGCTGTGCCCCCCGCTCCCTCCCGCCCCGAGGCAGGGAGCACCAGGGGACTCCAGCTCCAGCATCCTCCCGCACAGCCCAGCCCAGCCCGGGGCTCTGACGGTCCCCACCAATATCCTGCTTGCCTAAAGCCACGGCAGGATATTTTTCTTTTAGTAGATGGGAATATATTTAAGAAATGTGTTTACTTATATCCTGTGAAAGCACAATAAACTTATCTCCAGACGTTGCGTTAAAGAAACATCGTGATTTTAAAAGCCACTTTGTTCAAAAACTCCTCCAGGCAGCAAAGATTAAAAACTAGTGAGGTAGTGATGGCTAAGGAAAAACAGAACCATGCTGTTGTAATTTCACTGTCCCTAACAGAGCAACACACACAGAGCACATGTGGGATGATAAGTTAAAATAACTTGGAGAAAGCTATTAATTTCTAACAATGGCAAACACAGACAGCAGAGGTGTTTTAAAGCACTCTTCAAGTTATTGAGCCCAGCAGATGCCACACGGGCACTTTGAAGCCTCAGGTGGTTGGAAATGCAGCACAGATTGTCTGGTGTTTGATCTCCCACGGCCGCCTTGCTCCATCACCACCAGCAGCTCTCCGGATAACCGGGGCCAGCACTTGATGGGGGCCTGACTGGTTTGTGTCATGTGAAGGGGCCCAAACCCCGACATTCCTGCCTCTCCTGTGGGAAAAACGTGACTTTAAGCAGAGACAGGGCCAACTTCCACCCCAGAGCCAATCTGTGTGATGGAATTCAGGCTGCAGAGCAGGAGGGATATTTGTGTTTCTGTCTGCCGGAGTGCAGGCTCGCACCCACCCGTGCTCCTTGATTGTTTTTGGTTACAACTGATGATAATGCAAAGAGAAGGATCAATATGAAGAGTGTTGGCCTGGTAACCTCCTGAGACTGCAGAACTTGCTCTGAGTTGTGACACAGGGAAACTGAGACACAGCATGAGAATTGAATGCAGCCAGAGCAGCTCTCTGATGCTCTGCTCCCCCTGGGCCCTGAGGTCTCTGCTGGGCTGGTGTTCCTCACCTCCCAGGAGGGGTTTGCAGCTGCTGCTGGAGTTTGTCTGCAGTGACAAACAGCTGGGAGACCCAGAGCAGAGCCTGACCAGCCCCCTCCATCATCTCCTGCATGGATGGGAGCACCCTGGACCTTCTCTGGCCTCAGGGTGGGCAGGCCCTGGCACAGGGTGCCCAGAGCAGCTGTGGCTGCCCCTGGATCCCTGGAAGTGTCCAAGGCCAGGCTGGATGGGGCTTGGAGCATCCTCGGACAGTGGAAGGTGTCCCTGCCCACGGCAGGGGTGGAATGAGATAGGATTTAAGATCCCTTCCAACCCAAACCATTCAAATTTTGTACGGCCTAAATGCACCCTCCGCCTTCCACAGGGCTGGGCCACCCCAGCTGCAGCAGTGGCCACCCTTGGCATTGTGTGGCCACCACCTTGGGGATCATGAGGCATCACCCTCGCTCCAGCCAATCCCCCAAAGATGCAACCCTCAAGCCTGCTTGACTTGGCATTTCTAGAAAACAGAATTTTCCCAAGAACTGGGCTTTTCTCCTCAAAGAGCCCCCATCTTGTGGGGGCAAGAGCACACATCCAAAAATGGAACAGTCCAAACTCAAGGCTTTGCAGCTGCACTGATCACGGGGTGTGGGCCTGAAAACCCCAACTTCTGCAGGGCACATGGCTGGGGGAGCCTGGCTTGGCTCCTTCCCCAGGGGAAGGCACCTGGCTGAGGGCAGCAGGATGTGGCTCAGGAGACCAGAGTGATGTGGTGTGGATTAAAGGTTTTATTAGCACGGGCTCATGTGGTGACTGCCTCACTCACCAGTGCCAATAAACCCCTCACACCACACCATTCCCTGCCCTGTAGATGCCACATCTCTCTTCTGTAAAACATGTCATAAAGCAGTTTCAGTTTTTTCTGCTGTCTTTTTTCCCCTTGTGCCTTTTGGCTGTAAACCCAGGCTGGGTTTAACAGTCAAGAGCTCAGCTGAGCAGAGCTGGCTGGAATGGGGAAGCCACCCTTACCTTTTCACTTGTTTCACAGCCTCAAAAAAATGTTCTTAGCTGGGAAGGCATGAAATGGAGTAAAATTATGCAATATGTAAAATACAGCATACAAAGAGATGCTGCAATTTTTTCTGAGCTCCATGGGAAACAGCAGGTTTGGGGCTGGTATTTTGGGAAGTTTTCATAGAATAAGGCAGAGGGGGCTCTGGCAGACTTGGATTTTCAGTCTATTTCAATTAAAGACTCCAAAGGACAGATTTGAACCCAAGGATAGGTAGAAAGAGGAGGACTCATCTCCAGCAGTGATGGGAACTGTTTTCCAAACAGGGAATCAGACCAAAACAACCTCCAAACCCAGTGCTGGGAGCACATGCTCCAGCTGGCTGCTTTCCAGCTTTCCTCAGTGGGCACTTAATTCTTGGAGAATCTGAGCATGAGGAACCCGAAATCCAGCATAAGGTCAGTCAGAGTAAATCTGGCTTGTTCTTGAGGGACGAGGAATGAATTGACATTAGGACAAAATATGTTCACTTTAGCTCAAACCTCAGCCAGGATGGTTTTCTGTTGATGTGGGAAAAGATTAACATTTGGAAAAGAGAAGCTGCACAGGGCTGGCAATGAAGATGTATCCTTTCCAAAGATTCAGTTTAAAAACACTTCCTTTTTGTAACCTTGAACTACAACTCCTAGTGCGTTGTTTTAACTTTTTTTTCCTTTTTCTTTCTTTTTTTTTCTTTGTCCCTTCAGGAGTTGACACAGCTGAGAGAGCAGAGAAATTAAACTGTGCAGGATTGCTTCCTGCATTGATAGACTTGGATTCTCATTCATGCAGAGATTTAGGGGAAAAAAATGTTTAAAAAATCACTGGGATCTCTCTTTGCTCAGAAATCTGTATTCCATTAACTCTGACATAAGGCACAAAGCAAACCAAGAGAAAGAGAAACTCACCCCAGTGGGTGGCTGGAAAGCAGAGGCAGAGCCCATTAGCATTCTCTGTGTGTGCAGGGAACACAGGGCTTGGGCACACAAAAAGTGATCCTGATGGAGGAAACAGCTAATCCCTCCTTGTGGCAGCAGTAAAAGCCTATGGCCAAGAGAGTCTGCATGGATTTGGTAGCAGAGATAAGAGGGAGCCAAATTCCAGTGAGCATCCCCTTCCTGCAGCTGATGAGCAGCTCCACTCCAGGCTGGAGAGCACAGCAGCACACTGGGCAAACTCCGAGTGGAGATCACCCTGACAGCAGCCCCGTGCAGACACCTGGGAGACAGGAAAGTCACAATAATCCCATTTCCAGGGGCTAAATGTTGGTTCTGTCCTTCAGTGGGCAGACACAGCAGGAAACTGGAGCTGGGTCCATCCCTGCCTGGTGAAGAATTGGCTCCTGAGCTCCTCGGGGAGCTGGAGAGCCCAGGAGGGGCTGCAGGAGCACCCCAGGAACCTTCCAGCAAACCCTGCTGCACCCTAAATCCCAGCCACACTGGCCCTGGGAGCTGCCTGTGCTGGATTCTAGTTTTAAATAATTTTAAAGCTAAGGCTTTAAAGGTACCAGCTTGCACAAGTGCGGGTGAGTTGTTCATGTGCATTAATTTTCCAGAGCAGCTGTGGCTGCCCCTGGATCCCTGGAAGTGTCCAAGGCCAGGCTGGACAGGGCTTGGAGCCCCCTGGGATAGGGGAAGGTGTCCCTGCCCATGGCAGAGATGAGCTTTAAGGTCCTTCCAACCCAAAGCACTCTGTGATTAATGAAAATATATTTAGGACATCTCTGTGAAACTGGGATGAAATCCAGAAAAGCTGTTCAGAGATGTGTCCATACAGGTAGAGAATGACCACATCAGCCTGTTTCCTAAAAACATCTGTCTGCAAAAGATCTTTTAAAAAGGAGCATCCCCCAGCCCTGCAGAGCACACCTTCCCTGCTGACAAATCCCCTTCGTGCACAGAACATCAGGCCTGTGGCTCTTCAAGGGAATTCTGCACAGGGGTGAATTTCACCAGGAGAGAAAGGAGGGAGAAATACTCCAAATCCCAGAAAGGCTCCCTCAGCCCCAACAGCTTCTGTGGGAAGCCTGTCAGAGCCCAGGCAGAAAGTAAAACCCTCACACAAGCCAAATGGCACTGTTTGCAAGGTCCACACAGGCAGAGGTGATTATGTGATGCAGGCATGGATCCTTCCAGCTGGAGGTATTTTAAACACACAGGAAATAATGTCAGAATCATAGGACTGCAATCTTTAAATTATATTCAAAAAAGATGCTCAAAGCATATATCATTGAATTATGAACAGCTTTGGCAGCTTTATTGATGATGTTGAATCTGGTTGACAGATGCATTTACACTGCATAAGCATTTGAGATGCAAGAGTAATTGCTTATTAGTCTTGTTGTGAGGCAAAACACCAGATTGAAATAAATAGGAGCTCATGAACACAATTTTGCTGCCTCTTTGATTATTTTTTCAAGCTAACCATCTGCTAAGCATCTGGGATTCTTAGAATCCAAGATCCATAGCCCCCACACAGGTGGGAATTAAAAAATACAAATAGAAGGAGCTTAAGAACCCAAACAAACTATAGCGTGAAATTGTCCAAAATGACTGGGGAGGTTCTTTCACAGCTTGAATACAAATGTGGGGAGTTTGGTTCTTACAGGACACATGGAGCAGAGGCACAGCCATGGGACTCTGGTCCCTCAGCTTGGGCCAGGGCCAAAATCTGCTCTGTACTGACCCCAGAGACCAACTCAGCAGCACACTCAGCACGGAGATCTTCTCCACAAATGAGACACAGTGGGACAACCCAAATCCCCCTGAGGCCTCCAGGAAAACTTCCAGGACTCTCTGGGGCTTTGCTTGCAAGATTTTTGTAAGACTTCAATTTCTCTGTCCCTTGCTACCAGGTTTTTAAACTTCCATCAAAATATAAAGAAAACACAAATGGGGAAAGAGAAAAAAAAACACAAACGTGGAAAGAGAGAAAACACAAACACAGGAATGAGGAAAGAAACAACATAAGAAAGAGGAGAAAAAGCAAAAAGAAAGAAAAATGCTGCCAGTGAAGGAGAGGCTGCTGTTTCTCCTCAGCACTTTGCTCCCGTGGTTCCTTTCCTCTGCCCAGGGGTGCTGGGTGCCCACACACCATCCCTGGGGGCAGATCCAGCCCTTTGCACCCTCTGCCCATCCCTGGGCTCTGACCCTCACAGGCTCCCCCTTCGTGTGCCAGCTCGCCCACCAGCAGAGGACAAGGACAAACCTCCATGAGGACAAAGCCAGGAGCCAGAATGAAGTTTGCTGCAGGGTTTATTGCAGCCTGTGGGATGGCAGCTTTGATAAGAACATAAAACTGATATTTGAATTTTCCCCAGCTGCCACTGCACTTGGTGCTGAGAACACGAGTTAATAAAAACAGCCAGTTAAATAACTGTCAAACTCAGGCAAATACCCATAAAGCAAATGTTCTTGAAAAAAAAAAAGCAAATTAGACATGCATTTTCCTCCATGAAAAAGGGCAATTAGAGAAGCTTTATAACTAATATTTGGTTTTGGTTCTAAAATATTAAGGATCTTTCCTAAACACAGCACTGTGAAGGGTTTCAATTAATCTCTTTTGAACACGCACATTCAGGTGGTTAAAAAGGAAAAAAAGAAGAAAGAATGATTTGTGCATCAAGATCTGTCATCTCCAAGAAGCTGTAAACAGTATCTTAGAGAGCAGAGTTTGTGTGACAAATTTGAGATTAGGCGGATTCTGATCTAAAAATTAACTCGCTTATCAGAGAAATAATATTAGAGTAAAATAAATTAGAATCTCTACTGAAGACTCTAAAAGTAATTTTTAAAATTAATTAGAATCAAAAAGATGGATCTCAAAGGATAGGACAACTCTAATTTAGACAGACGGTAATTAATTCCTTATTTCAGAAATTCATTAACAGGCTGTAAGAGCAAATCATTCCTTTGCTGGAGTTAAGCTCCAGAGGGAAAGATTCATCTGGAAAGGGGCTTTGGGGACTCCCCTGCTGCTGGAGGGCAGGGGAGCCTCCCTGGCAGCAGGTGGGGCTGAGGGGGGGTCATGGGGGTTTATTTTGGGTGGAAGGTTTGGACCCACAGCTGCTCATGCTGCAAGCACAGAGGCTCAGCTGAACCACGGCCCCCACAGGGCTCTGTGGGTGGGGAAAGCAAATAAAGCACCAAAAATTGCTCTAATTTGCCATTAAAGATGATGTGATGTGTCCCCCACTCCCTGCCTCGGTTGGGGCAGCAGCTGCCCCACCTTCCCCAAGCCCCTGGCAGACCCACCACAGGTCCTCAGGTGTGGGGATAGAACCCTAAAGATTTGGGGAATCCCACCTTAAAACTCTGCCATGCAACAGCAGGGAGCCCATCCCAGAGCAGAGGTGTCCCCCCTTTTCCTCTGCTCCCACCTTGATCTGAGGAATCTGTTCCACAGCCCTAAAAACCAACAACCCCAGTGCTCCCAGGGCAACAGCCACGAGGAAAACAATTTGTGTGCCTTGCCCTGGTGCCGTGGGTGTGCCTGGTGTGCTGCCATCCCCAGAGCATCCCCACTCTGCCACTCCACACCCCTGGAGAGGCCAAAGCTCCATCCTGGCCTGTGCCAGCCCTGCCTGGCAGCTGGATCCCAACCATAACTTGGCTGAGCTTGGAGCTTATCCTCGGAGCTGGAGGGCTTGTCAAGGGGAGGATAAGCAATGCAGGAATCTGCAGCCTGTACCCAACTGGAGGGAAGCCCAAACCGAAATCCTTATCTGAAAAGAGCTGGGCTCAGGATCGGGATGCGAGGAGCATCCTGCCGGCCTTCCCATCTGCAGCCCCGGCCCCGGGGCTGAGAGAGGTGGCAGGGACAGAGCCAGGAGTGTGGATTTACTCCTCTGGGCTGAGGGCTGCCACATGCCTCGTGGCACTGGTGGGGCTGGGCTGGTTTCTTGGCCTGGGAACATTTCTCCCGGGAGGAATCCTGGTGAGCAGGATTGACAGCCGGCTCCTGAGCTCTCCAGCCAGGATGAAGAAGGCAGGAATAGAGCAGGATTAGCTCCTGCTGGCTCCAAAGCAGCCTCCCTGTGAGGGCAGAAGCAGCTTCCAGAGGGGCAGACAGGTCACCTGGCAGCAGGACTTCACCATCTGGGAGCAGGAAGGAGCCACACAGCCAGACACAGCAAAACCAGTTTTGTTAGATCCCGCATTTTCTCACAATTCTCTTCCCAAGGGCATGTTCACTGCCCCTCACCACGGCTCTTTTAAGCCCAGTTTTAGTTCACATAAACTGCAGAGAGATAAGTGTCTGCAGTTTCTTTTTGCCTAAGTCACAAGTCAGCCTAAACATAATTTGTTGGAGAAGGGAGTTGCTCCGGGTTGCAGAGCACTCAGCTCTGAGCCCCAGGGGCTCCAGAAAACAAAGACAATTAGTTGCTACCTCTGAAAAATTAATTTAAGTGACAGACTGTGAAGCTGCCAAAAACTAACAAGCATGTGAAAACTGACTTAAAAAAAATTATAGCAGTCTATCTATTTTCCTTTTTTTCCTTTCAGAAAGAGCAATTGCTACCTTGAAAGTCATGGCTCAAAGCAAAAAAAAAAAAAAACCCACCAAAAAACCCCCAAAAACCCCCCAACCAAACTACTGATTAAAAAAAAGGAAAGTCAAGAAAAGATCTCTTTTCTCTCACATTTTGTCTCTGAAGTTTCCTGGGATGTTTTATCTGGAGGCAGGCACACTGGCACAGACTGGTGAGGATGTAAAATTGATACAAAGCACAAAAATGAGAATGTTTTGGGGACAGGTGGGACACTCCCATCTGCACAGCACTACGTGTTGGGAGCAAGGTCTGTGTGCTGGATAACTTCTTTTCCTTTCCAGTGGCATTAACAGGTAAAAAACCTCCCATTATCTCCTGATGAGCATTTGTAGCTTTAGCAGGCCAGAGCTGCAGGAACTGCACTGGTGCAGCCGTGGACCTGCTCACAGTCAAGTCCCTCTGCAAGGTCATGTCTTGGCATCTCAAAAACCCCACTGCTGCTTCCATGACCTGGGTCCTTCCACAGCTCCCAGGGGGGACAGGAGGCCCACAGGACACGCTCCAGCTGGCAGAGGTGGATGGAACAGCAGCCACCCAGGGGAGGATCCCAAAGGAACTGAGAGAGGATTTGGGGTCTGCTGTCCTTCAGGTGCCAGAGACACTCAGGGCATGGTGTGACCCTGACAGTGCAGGGGCTGGCTGGGAGGTCACCCCTCCTCCATGCCAGCTGCAGCAGAGCCATTTGTATCCAAAATACACCTCCATCTGTCAGCCAACGTGCTTTAAACAAGATCTGTGCCACAGATTCAGAGTTTCGATGGATTTAACCTCTAACCTCTCCTGATGCCCACCCAGCCTCTGGGGCATCTCAGCACCTGATGCAGCCAGCAGGGTTGGGGCTGCCCTGGCATTTTCCTCCTCTTCCTCCTCCCACCAGCTTATTTGCTCAGTCTTCTCCCTAACAAGCCCTTGAAGGCGATGTTGTGGGCAGCTGCCTTCACAGCCCACTGAGTCCAACACTCTGCCTGGTGCCACGTTGTCTCAGCCATTGACTGTGACAAATGCCTGGCACTTGTTTGGTTCCTGTCATTATAACCCAAGGATATTAAATTTACATCAACCTGACAATGAGAACAGGGCTGAGGACATGAAATGCTGCCTCCAGAGAGAGGAGAGGACAGGCATCCCTCGGAATGCACAATGTGGGTGTGGGGTTCTGCTCTTCGTCTTCACCATCTCCCAGGCTGAGCACAGTTTGGTTTTTCTGGGAGAGTGGGACAGAAGTGGCACAAGAGATGGTGCTGGGGATGCCTCTCTCTCTCTCTCAAGCACCTTTCAAGCCTGCGTGCCCCAAAGTCCAAGGCACCATCCCCTGGCCAGCTGCACACCACAGCCCTGCTGACCAGAGGCACATCTGGACTCTGCCCCTCATTTCCTTTCCTGGCCCTGTGACTCGCTGTCCCATTCCCCATCTGGGGACAAGCCTCTGTCCCAGCACGGGGAGCTGCAGGTGGCTGGTCCCTCTTCACCGTGGCCACATCCAGCACCCCCTGCTCCCATCACCCATCCCCGGGGGGCTGCTCAGCTGCCTCCTCATCCTCAGGAGGCCCCTGCATCTCTGCAGTGACACCAAAGAGCAGTTCCACTGGAATGTAAGCTCATTATCTCACCAAAGAGCGTGCTCAATGTCTCTTATCCCGTTACCAAAGAGGAAGAACTTCCATTCTTTTCACCTACCAGAAAGAAATTTTTTTTGTGTGTGTGTGTTTACAGCTTTGTTACCCAAATACCTCCCTCCCACCCACATTTCCCCGATTGTTGATGAACATGAAAATCCATTCCCCTCCTAGCAAGGGGAACAGGGAATCTTTTATCCTCCCCTGATAAACAGTAATAAGCTTCTTATCCTCTTACCAAAAACCGAGAGCGTTGCAAATCCTGTATCAGGCACACTAGGGTTAGGGTTGTTTGCATTACGTGGAGGGATTTTGTAAAGTGGTAAATAAAAGGCATATCATTTTATTCTTTTATCTGAAGCTTCCTTCTAGGAGAGAAGGCAGAGCTGTTTAGAAGTACATTTAATTGGGTATTATTCAGTATCAGGTTGAGGCAAGTTCTCCAGTCTCCCACAAAGAACTTCTGCACTAATTTGTTCCTACTCGTGGATGAAAGGTCATTGTGCTGACTAGGAAGTTAAGTAAACAAAATTAGCATCTGATTTAAGAGACTTCTTATTCCCTCTGGTGTAAATTAGTGTAAAAATTAGCAAGACTTTCCGTTGCTTCTGTTTTCTGCATTTGAAATGCATCAGTTGCCTGAATTTAATGGTGTGGAGGCTTATTATTTCTTTATCTATGGAAGTGCATACAGATGGATGGGGAGATGGATGCTGTCAGCTTCAGCATCAAAGCCGTTCAAGGTCAGCAAAAGTGACACAGAAGAGCTCCCAGCAGCTCTGACACCTGGACATTGAAGGAGCCACAACAACTCACAGATGGGAAAACATTTTCGAAAGGCAACGTGGGCTTTAGCTGTGAAATTCAGCCCCACACAAAACCCAGCATTACTACAGAGGATACAGGGAGCTTCAGGCAAAGGTTGGATTTCTTCTTCTTCTTTTTTTTTNGGCAAAAGTGTTGGTTTTTTTTTTTTTTTTTTTTTTTTTTTTTTTTTTAATTGAAATAAAAAATAGCCTCTCAAGTCTTCTTTCAAATCTGAAAACTTTCTAGAGATCAGAAAAAAAATCCAGGCACTGCTTGGGATTATGGTAAAAAAAATCCCAGCAAATGTGTTCCAGAAGCTGGTTCCTGATAAGTTGCTTATTAAAAACCTTTAAACTTCATCCAAAACATCTATTTTTGATTGTTGCTGCCCATTCTGACAAGTAACCTGATGCTACTGCAGCTTTCCCTGATGAGCAAACTTGGTGCTGCACTTGTGAAAACACACAGGGATAGGGGGATTTAAGAGGTAAAAACACATTGGAAAAAGGTAAAAACACATTGGAAAATAACCTCAGAGAAGGAAGGTGATGGAAGAATATTTTTCTGTCTTGCTGGGCAAAATGGTTCTCCAAAGGAGGAGCTGGACCAGCAGAAAGGGAGCACCTGAACTGTGGTATCTTCCAAAATAAATGTGGGAGAGATTTTTCTAATCACTTCTCTGGTGTAAAGACTCTTCCCAGCGTGCCACAGATTGCATTGCAGCTGCAGATAGGAGGGATGAAGGCATCTGCTGAATTGGAAGGTCAGAAAGAAAGCCCAGGAGGGAGTTTTCTGGGAGTCTCTTTGACAGAAATCTTCAGCTATCCTGTAATAGGAGGGGGAGCTGGAACTTTGGGCTCCCAGAGATACAGAACATCTCTCCTAAGACATTATTCCTTGGGAAAGAACTGAGAAGAAGAAAAAAAAAGTAAGAGAGAAAAATCAACCAATCTCCCCAAATCAGGATACAGGATTGGCTTCAGATATTGGCCAGAGATGCTGGAAATTTTGTATTTTATTCCACCTGCTCCTGATGTTCTACAGAGACACTCTGGAGTCCCATTGCACTGAGCCCAGAGAAAGGGTTCTGCCTGCAGCCCAGTCCAGGAATGATGCTCTGACCCCACCATGAGCCTCCCCAAGGACAGGCATCATGCCAAGGGGGCACAACCAACTCTCCCAGAGAGCCTCTTGAGCTGTGGGTTATGCTGGTCTCTGGTGAGGTCCCACCACAGCTTTTTTAACCTTACACACTGCAAATTTGGCTGTTGATTTTTCCACTGTGCAGTTCAAACATATTTCCACTTTAATTGGTAAAGCTCACATCCCCAGACCCCAAAGAGAGGTGCAGCATTTGCAGCCAGGCTCATCATTTTGAGTCTGCGATTGCTTGTTAAACCAAAAAGATGTGGAACTGAGAGCAATGTGTAAAACTTAATAACATGAATATTAATTCCCTGAAGAGTTATGGAATACATCTATTTCACCAGCTCAGGAAAGGTAACACTCCTCCAGCCCCACAAGAGAAAGGCAGGCACTGAAGTGATAGTTTGCATTTCTGACTAATTCAGCTGAAGCCACGAGCAGGAACGCTGGGTTTCTGGTTAACAGGAGAGCAGATATTGCACTGACCATGGAGGGCTGGCTCCAGGACAGCTTTGGGAGCTCCCAGTTTGGGCTGGGCACAGCTGGGCACTGATCCCACTCTAAAGGGGGCAGTGCAGACAGCCCCTCTGCTGGGATTCCCTTGGTCAGAGCTGTCAGAAATCACACACCTGCACCCACATCTGCCTGGTGTGTCACCAGGTCCCTCTCTCCTGGGCTCCTGCCCTGCACAAGGACACCAAGTCTTCCAGGAGAACTCCACTGTGAACTTTTCCCTCTGATTACAGAGGCAACTCTGGGTGGAACACCAAATTTTCCCATCTTGTTATCCATGGCATAAAAATGCTGGCTTCCTCAGAGACTTAAATAAATAGTTCCACGTGAGGAGGCCATGGGGTGCAGACCCATGTCAGACAGATGAGCAGGGGTTCAGGAAATCCCCTTAAGGAAGTGGGATCTGCAGTCCTCCCAAACCATCCCTGAAGGATGCGTTCCTACATCAGACCCTACGTCCACAGCCATCCATCAAATAATTTCAGGCACTGAAATATTTGAAAACCCTCAAACTCATCTACTCCCATGGGCAGAACAGTAACCTTGCAGCTGGAACAATTTCTCCTTTTGCCCAGATCATGTTTGGATCTATCAGCTCCCTCTGATGGGTCTGGCCTTGATCCCATCTGAGCCAGGACTTGGTGTGGGAGCTCTTGTCCTCTCCATCTCATTGCTCCTGGCAGTTCTTCAGCCAAAAGCAGTGCTAGAGAGGAGGACAAAAGTTCACACCTGCCCCTTCTTGCCGGAAGGTCAGCAGCCCTTGCTGGGCAAAGACAGTTTGTGAGTGCTGTGGCCACAGTGCCTTCCAAAAGCAGTGAGGGAAACCACAGTGACAGAGATGAGCAGAAGAGCCATTAAGCATATGCTGGGCTCAAGCTCCTAAACACATAAACAACAACAATTGCTGGTTAACCACAGGCGAGAACTTTCGGCAAGCCGCAGGTACCAGGCACAAATTGACAATAATGGGCTTTAATGGGGTTGGTTTACAGCCTCGCTGCTTTGCATGTTTTATTATTTTCGGCAGAATTAACCAGTAAAATAAAGTCTTCTCTGTGCTTGCAAAGCTGTTGGGGTAGGAAAGTCCCAGATGTTGGAGGAGCCAGCATCAATACAGGTCCCCAGGGACTGGGGCTGCTTTTTCTGGCATAGCACTGAGGCCCCAGGCAGAGTGTGACAAGCACAGTAACAAGGAGGAAATTTGGATCCAGCCCAGCTAACAAAAGTTCTCAAGTCCAAGGAAACAAAGTCAAACTTTAGCTTCCATTCAGATGGAAAGACCTTTGCACTGGAAAAATGCAAGAGGTTCCATGCAGAGGGATGTGTGAAACATGGAGTGTATTTTCAGCACAAAAGTTGGAGCTTTGATTGCATTAGAAATGGAAACAAACGGAGCTCATTTGGAGAAAACCACGGCGACTTCCAGCTCCCTGCAGAGGCACACACAGCCCTCAGAGGCACCACTGCCTGTGGCACAGGGAGCTGGGAATTCCTTGGGATGGAAGCTGAAGGGAACACAGCGTGGGGGCAGGAGGCAATGCCCCAGACAATCATCACTATTTGTGCAGCACCAGGGGTTCAGTTTGTGTTCCTCAACCTGCAGCAGGCACTGACCCAGGGAATGGGGCAGAACACACACAGACCCCAAAATACAGAGGTGAGAACAGCAGGGAGGAGAACTGGGAAGGAGACGGCGGTGGAGGAGCAGGCACTCAGCAGAAGCTGAGGAGATTTCCAGCTGAGTGCCTCCTTCAGCAGTAGTGTTGGGCAGCTTTGCTACCTGAGTGCCCCTGGAAGCAAAAAGAAACGATGCCACAACTTACCTGGTTCCATGAACCCAGGCCAGGTTTCAGGTGGGTCCTTGCTCCAGGCCAACCCCAGTAACCATCAGATGGAGGAGAGCACCAAGGAGCCCCTCTCCCACACCTAAATAACCTTTTCCCCACCTCCCCCTCCAACTGCTCTGCCCTTTGCTGCCTGATTGCCCCCAGGAACCTCACACAGCACCGTGTGGGGAATTAATTACATCCTCCTTAAAGACTGCTGATTAACATTTCCATCACATGCTAACGAGACACTTCCTGCCTTCAATCTGCTTTCCTTCATTATGGCTTTCTGGAGACAAACTTTATACGTTTATGAGGAGCATTAAATGCACAATGGTCTGACTTCAATTTATTGCTGTCCTGGCTCTGTGGTGTTTGTGTAAAGACCCAGTATATTACAGTATGGAATTTGGAATGGGATCCTTAGAGCACACAGCTGTTCCTTAGGTCACTTTGGAGGTTGCCATCACTGAAAAAAGCAGCAACCAAGCCCGGAGCTGTGGATTGATGCATCTCCAGAAAATGGAGGGGAATGCCCACCTCAAAAAATAGCAATGATACCTTTAGGCCATCCAGCAAAAGCATAGGATGATCCAAACACAAATTGTACCTCCAATAGAAAGAGATTCTTGAGAAAAAAAAATAGAATTGTCATTTTGGACAACAGTTAAAAATGAAACAGAAAAATAATTAGCAAAGATGATGGAGTAAAACTTCTGAAGATCAGAATGAAGGTGAACACCTGGAATATTTCTTGCATTTAATGCAAGAGAAAGGTTTCAAAGTCTGAATAAAATGACTCATGCTCATAAAGAGCTTTGCAATCACTGCAATGTTTATAAGCCCTCACATTCAGCACATCCCTTCAGCAGCCTGAGCCTCACTCCAATACATAATACAATAAATACACAGGAAGTTTATTGTAATAAATACAACATCACCACAAATGAAATTGTAATTAGAAGCATAATTCAGACAGGTTTTAGTTAATACCTGTTTACTAGGAGGTGCTAATCTCCCAAATAAATGTCCTAAGTATACAAAATGTGCCTCCGTGCTCCCAGCTTCCCTCTGTCAAAACCTGTTCACCCCCTAATTGGAATTTTAAAAATTGCCCCATTTTTTGGAGTGTGTTGGCAGCTTTTGGAAACGAAATGTGGCCAAGTCGACCCATTCAGCGCCTCACTTGTGAGAGCTGGAGTGAGCAAAGCAATCCATCTACCCTGCCCTGCTCCAGCCAGGCTGGGCTCTGTCACCCCTGAGCTCCTGGATGAAGGGTGCTGACAATCCTGTACCACCTTCTCCTGCTGGTTCCCAGAGTGTGCCCTGTGCCAGCCGGCTCCCAGGGGCTGGGGAAGGTGCAGGGTGCCCTGGGCAGTGAGGCAATAACCCAGCACTGCTGCCCTGCAGGGTGCAGTGGGTGCTCCTGTGCCTGCTCCTGTGCCAGGAGCTGCACCCCTGCTGGCACCCTCAGAGCCCCAGCGCCGTGCCTGAGCTCTGTGGTGAGTCTGGTTGAGTTACAGACTTGGAGTAAGAGGCAGGAGAGAGGAAAATGGTTTATTCATAGCAGGGTGGAGCCCAGAGGTCTCAGCGGAGGGAGATGTGTCTGCTCTGCCCCACACCAACAGGCCAGGCAAGGGCAGGGGGCAAGGACAAGGACAAGGACAAGGACAAGGACAAGGACAAGGACAAGGACAAGGACAAGGACATTCCTGTGCCTCCTTTTGCAGAAGGGGAAGAGAACCAAGGCTACATGTCTCACTCAGAGGCACAGATAGCCAGCCTGCAGCAGGCAGGGATGCAGCTCTGCCAAGCTCCAGAACAGGATTCCCACCTTCAAATTATTCAAGTCTGCAGTGAAACTCTGCTGAGCCAGCAAAAATGAGCTGTGGCCTTTGCCCAGGACTGGACTCTTGCTCTCCAGAGGGAAGATTAAAATGAGTAACAAAAAATCACTTTTCTGTCTCCTCTGCACGTGGCTGTGGTGGCTCTGGAGCCTTGCTCTGGCTGAGGAGGGGGACCCAGGGGTGCTGAGGGGACCAGAGGGAGGCTGTGCTGGCAGAGGTGCATTCTTTCCAGTGGAAAGAGAAAAGAAGACCCTAGGAGAGTTTTCCAAAGCTCCTGGACAGTGCAGACACCATGAAAAAGTCTTCAGCCCTATATTCCACTCTCAAGATCTGGAAATCCCCAAATCCCTCAGGCTGGAGGTGGAGCAGGCTGGGCTGCAGGGAAGTCTCCAGACCCATGGGCAGGTGAGCAGCAGCAATTCCCAGCACCCCTGGAGCTGGACCCAGGAGCACCTGCCAGCCCTTGAGGAAACTGAAGCACAAACCACCATGAGCTGTGACAGCCAGGATTGATGTGGCCCTGAGGAGACACACGGGGGAAAAGTGGAGAGCATTTGCCTACAGAGACCAGAACTCTGCAGCCCCAGGCTGTGCATTTGCTGGGCTTTCCTTTCTCCCTCCATCACTGGGGTCATGTGCAGTAAGGGATTTCATCCTGTGGAGCTGCCAACCTTTCATTCCAAGCTGTCCATTTTCTCCTTGGAATCCATCTTCTGGCCCAGGCCACACTAACTGTGAGCCTGCATTTCTGATAAAGACCATGAGACATAAATATTTTACACTGGTAATGAGATATTTAGCATTGATATAGAGCTCAAAGCCCAGTGCAATTCCAGCTTTGTTAATTATAATGAACTACTGTAGGGCTCGATTTCATCTGCTCCTTGTAAATCTTGCATTGCTGCTGCAGTGTGCTGGTGGCTCCTTTCCAGGGGGAGGCTGGAGCTCAGCCTGGGCGGTGTTTAATCAGATGTTGGGGCTCAGAAGAGCAGCTCAGGGTGTGAATGGTGTGTGGGTTGTGTGCTGCTGCTGCCTGCTCCTTCCTGGAGGAGCAGAGCTGCTCCTGTGCACGGAGCCTGTTGGAAATCCCCTGCTCTGCTCCTCGAGCAGGGATGGAAGCTGCCAGCCCTGAGGATTGCCTTCTACCCCCTAAGTTGCCATGATTAGCAGGAGAGCAAAGCAGCTTTTCTATAATTTCTCCTTTGGGAGAGGAGATGGACCTCAGCCATCACTGTTTTGAGTACTTTGGACACCCTCTGTCAGCTGCCTGTCCCTCAGGGGGTGATGAGGGGTGAGAGCCTCCCTGGGCAGCTCTGTCCCCACCTCCTGCCCCTGCTGAAGCACCTGGGGTTGGGAGAGGTCAATGGCAGCAACTGCACCGAGCCAAAAATGTGATGCAGGGTGAGGCTGGCGTGGGGAATGTGGGAATGGCACGGCTCCACCTTTATTTAGAATTAGTGGATACTTGAAAAGTAGCTTAAGGTTTTGTCAGATGCTGAGCATAAATCTGGGTAATAATTCATGCTACACTAGGCTCTTTATAACAGCAGTTTGCTAAAACAAATTAAATTTAAACCTATATTAATTTACTAACTTAATGCTTGACATATCTGTGAATAATTTTTCATAGCCTAAAAAAATTCCAGGCACAGGCTTAGTTGGAAAAGGGCAAGGAGATTTAAAACTAATGTACATTAAAGCATAACTGATACTCTAGGAGCATTTGTTATATGCAGCAAAAATTGCTTTAAGTTCCTTTTTTTTTTTTTGAGGGAGATGATTGTGCAAGAGCTGAAAGAAGTTTAGATCTGAAAATGCTGGGGTAGAATGAAAAATCAAATCTTCTAATATTTTAAAGTGAAGTTGCGTGAATTTGGGAGGAGGGAAAGACCCAAGCAATTTGGCACTTGGGAGATGCAGTGTTATTAATGGAACAACTTAAAGAGCAAATTTGCCTTTTTCCTCTCAAACTGTTGCTGGGAGTGGAGGGAACGAAACTTCTTTGCTTTTGAAGATGTGTTGAAACATCTGCACTCTCTCCCCACCTCTGCCTCAGCTGAAAACAAGTGACTTAAAATAAAAAACTTCCACTTCCACGCATTACATCCCGAACGAGAAACGACCCCAATTTCATTTTATTTTGAGGGTAATAGGGAAAAAACCACCAAGTTTTGTTAGAGTGAGGGCTCATTTCTGCACCACTTGTCCCCAAAGCCCATGGTGGGGATCCTGGAGCAGCAAGGCAAGGTGTGACATCGTTCAGTGAGTGGGACCCTGCTGGGCTGGGACAGAGCAGGGTGACCCAGCAGGGACCCCCGGGGCAGGCAGGGTGCAAACACCCAGCAGTTCCTCGGTTTCTGGCCCTGTCTCCTACAAGGATTCACGTTTCAGGAAGCAGAGCCCTCCTCACACACCCACCAAAGGCTGCCTTACATTTCACCTCTGTGTCATCCTCTCCGATGAACATTAATATTAATTTCTTTTCCTCCCCCTTCCCAATAATGATTTACTTACAGAGGATTTACTGTGACACTTCAGCTGCAGGCAATGCATATAAGCCCCACTCCTGCTGTACAAGAATTAATTTTTAGCATTCTTAATTTATTACCGATTAATTTATTCTAAATTATAGGAGAGACAACCCGCTGTAGATAACTGTTTCTTTCTAATGCCTTCCTAGAAAATCTCTCATTAATGAGCCCATAAATTTGATGGTGGCAGGGGCAAATCATCCAGAGAGGACCCTTCAGTTGCAATCTGTGTGTCCCGCCCCATATTCTTGAGAACATGGCAAGAAGAAAGCTGGGTTTGTTTGCAATAAATGCTGGGATAAAATATGCCTGGATATGGATGTATGCAAATAGCCTGATCTAGCATCATTAAACCTCTTAAGGAAATATGAAGTTTTGAAGGCATTTCCCACTTTAGAGCTCAGGCAATGACTGGAGCATCTGCATTAAATGTTTAATGTTCAGCGGAAGTGCAAATCACCATTTAATTAACTCCTTCCATAAAATATGATAGTTTAGTGAAGTGAACACAGATGAATTATCATTATTCAGGAGGATGCTGAATGTGTTGGTGAATACCAGACTTTGCAGAGCTGACAACAGTGGATCAGGAGGTTCTTGGTATCTAAAACAGAGTGGAGGTTTTTTTCCATGAGAACATTTATTATTCATGAAACTGCATTTTTCCACAGCAGCCACTGTTATCAGACTCAGGCATGTGAATGCACAATTAAAAGCAAAATAACTACTGCCAACAGCTGGCAAAAATAGCTTCCTTGAGCAACCATTCATTAGCTTCTGAGCTGGAGCCTCTGTAAAGGCTCTGATGCTAAAAATGAGTGTCACTAATGCTGTCTTGAGGGGGAGATCATCTGGGACCTGTCTCTGTGCCTGTGATGAGGGACCAGCCACCCTCCTCTTCCCTCCAAAGGTCCCTCCAAGATCACATGGAAAAGGCCACCACACAGAAAGCAGAGCAGAATTTCCCCTTGGTGCCCTCAAAACGTTGGGTTCCTGCATCAGGCAGAGCATGAGCTGCAGACTTGGCTCCTCTGAGTCCCTGAGATGAGCCCTTGGAGGGCCAGGAGGTACAAATGGGACCAGGAGCTTTGCCAGTGGCTTTCCTGGCCCTGCCTGTGTCCCGTGAGGCCTGAGCTGTTCCAGCCTGTGCTGGGGGGGCAGAGGTGTGTGCTGTCCCCTGAGCTCTGCAGAGGCCACCTTCCCCTGCTCCAGGAGCCCTGTGCCTCCACGGGCCCTAAAGCTACAGGGTGCTCGCGGATTCCTCGCTCAGACTCCAGTTCTGTGGGATTCTATTCATCCCCCAAGCCATCTGGAAGGGATTAGCCACTTTGAATGGATTAATTTTATCTGACTGCTGCCATCCACCACTATGCTACTCATCCATGCCCCTCTACAGCCCGTGAGATGAGGACAAGTCCATTGAGCAGCCTTATCTCAGACATATCTCCTGGCAAGTCACCCCCTTGGAATATCTCTCCCTCTCTCTGTTGATTACAGATGAACACCAGCTGCTCATTTTATTTAGAACAGCTATTTATTTTTTTTTTTTTTAAATGCTACTGCTGTACTACACACTGACAAACATCCAGATAGGGCCATGTCTGGTTTCTGGGGACTGCAGAAGCTTTCCTACAATATGTCAGTTTAAAAGGCAGCACGAACGTGAGCTAGTTCAGAGAGTGTCCCTGTGGAATAATGTTCAAAACAAGGGGAAAAAAACCCTGTGTGAAGATGACTTGAGGCAGCTCTGATTGTTTGAGGAGTAATGAAGAGTAATGAAGCCAAATGTTTCAAAGTTGGAGCTCTCCTATTTTATTTCCAGTCTTCCACTAACAGTGATCCTGCACTTCATCTCTCTGGTTCTGATCTAAAAGTGCCTCTGCTTGCTGAAATTTTGTTTTCCCTTTTGATAGATGTTTCCTTGAAGCAACCCTTCTCAATATAAAAACACATTCCATTTGAGCAGTCACTGAAACTGTCTTCACATCTCCACTCCTGGCTCGAAGACAAACCCCAGCCCCAGTGAGGTGATCCTCTGCTCACAGAGGGGTGAATACATCTGTGTCAAAGCCAGCTTCATCTCACGTCACTTCAGCAATCATTTAGCTCTGGGTGGCTGTCAGAAACCATCTCCTTTGCCCTGAACACTCGTGATTAACCAACTTCTCATTGATCACCCCTGATCTGTAACAATCCTGGGCTTTTCCCCCTGTGCTTTGCTCCAGCCCTCCCCTGCCCCTCCCCACGCTCCGAGTGATGCCCACCAAAGAGGGGCCACACACAGCTGGCAGGGGTGACAGCCAACAGCTGGCACTCAGCTTTGGGACCATTATTTGACCATTATTTTGATCCTGTGTGCTGCTGACACACTCACATGTGCACACACATTTATACCTGGCTTCTTGCTGGAGGAGGTGTCACCGAGCTGCCCTTTGCCACCTTGAGCTGGGTTGTTTAATCTGAAGATAGAAATGGTTCCTACTGAGAAAAGACAGTCAATTGGCACACAGAGGGATACAAAATTGTTGGGGTTTTTTTTTCCAGTTTGTGAACAGGAACAGATGGAAAGAGGGTTCTATGCCCAGAAAATAATGTGTAACAACAAATGTGTGTTCAGTGCTTAGATAGGAGTGTCCAAGAGAACCCTGGATGGGGTTTCTACAGGCACTCTAGGCACAGGGACACTCAGCTGCTCTCAAAGGGGATTTACAAGCCNGCCCTGGATGGAGTTTCTACAGGCACTCTAGGCTCTCAAAGGGGATTTACAAGCCCCAGCACTCTAAACCAACCTCCTGCTGCCAGATGGAAACACCAAAATTCAACCAAGTGCAAGTCAGGGATTCCCTGTCCCAGCAATTCCACAACTGACCATGACCAGCAGAATGAAGGGTGTGAATTTTCCACAAACACAGAACAGAACAGTTTTTCAGAAGCCACCAGCTTCAGAGAAGCTCTGAAGGTGCCAGAAATGCAATCACCTGCAAAGAGCATGAGAGTGTTTATGCAGGTGGCAGTTTATCAATCGATCATCGCTTTCATCAACAGCTTTTCACTCCTTGTTCCCATCAATAGGGACATCTCTGAAGGTTTGTTCCGATCAGGGCAGACTAATTGGTACTAGAAAGTTCAGTGTTTGAAGATCGTATGATTAGGGAAATGTACAAATTCAATTTCTTTCAACCAGATTCAATTCTAATCTAATCAGAGAGATAGAAAACTTCAGTGTAATAATGACAAAGAAAATGACTTTGTTTCAGGCCATTTAAATGTCCCTTACTGCAAACATTCCAACAGAAGAGGCTGAGTTTTGAGTCAGAGATGGGGTATTTGCTTTGAATTCGACAGCAAATGGGCCATTTTCTGTGTCTAAATTAAGATTCTCCCTTTTTGAGAGAGAGAGACAGACACCATCTAAATCAAATGAACATTTGTGACATTTAATAAAGCAATTATATCTAAGGACCAGGGCCTTGAGATAGAATAGACTGGTTAATGTTGTCTGGGAAAAGTCTCTCAGTACAGGAGTGATGCTTCTCTGCAGGATCCTGCTGACCTTGAGCAGAGTCAAATTGCTGCTGGAGAGCATCTTCCATCAGTGCTAGAGGAGCCAAAACCAGACCTGGACAAAATCAGGTTTTTGTGTATTTCTGGGCAGATATTTCCAAAGACTCTAAAGGACTGGGGAGCCTTGTTGGCTCCCAGGCTCTGAATGGCTCCCAGCATGGCCAGAGAGCCAACCCAAGGGACTGCACCAGCTCTGGCTGCCCTGCTGGCTGTCAGAAGGGAGTTTCACACCTTGTACCGAGACCAAAGCTGTGCTGATAACTCAGTTCTGCTGTGAGCAGCTCCTGGAGTTTGGAGATGGATGAACAAAGCATGCTGAGGTTCTTGGCTGACCATCCTGGAGACCAAAATCCTTGAATTAGCAGGAAAACAGGGGCAGAATGGTTACAAAATGAGCTTTAGATCAGTTCTAGTGCTTTGATGAGCCTCAAATTTGGGCTGGATGGAGCAGCTCAAAGCATGAGAAACATTCTCCTTTACTTCCTGGCTGATTCATGTGCCAGAAGTTTGGCTAACAGGAAACTTGCTGGTTTTATGGATGACACTGAGGTTTAATTTCACCCCAGATTTATCCTCTTGGACTGTTGAGTCCATAAGCACAGACCAACCCCTGGCTGCTGGTGTTGTGCAAACACAAGGAAATGATGTCCTGGCCATTTTCATACAAAACCTTGGCAAAAAGGGCTTTTCCTGGGTGCCCTTGTTACTTGTTTGATGCCCTGTGGCTCAGTCCCACCAGCCAGAGGGTTCCATGCTTACCAGAAGAGACTGAGGCACCTTCCTGACCCCAAACTCATCCAGTGAGTCTCCAGCTGGGTGAGATTTTTGCACTTTGTGATGGAGGAGTGCATGCTATTTCCACAGTGAAATTTTCTTCAACGATATCCTGATTCAGTGCCATGAAATAGCCCCTTCCAGTCAGAGGGCAATTTAAATCAATAAATATCACCATCATTTAATGACACTAAAAATAATTTCAGAAGAGAAGGTGAGCCAACACCAGCAGTCTTTTAAATTTAATGACCTATGAATAAAACCAGATAATCCCTGCATTTGACATAATAATTTCTGTTTGATTCGATTCAATTATTTGTTAATAAACACAGACCTCACTATTGTAATTTAATACTCTCAAACTATAGGTTAAGGTAGGGGTTGCCTCTCTTTTAAGGCATTAAATGATTGGCATTTTGCTTATAGGGGATTTTATTACCCCAATAATACCATTTTCAGGAGAGGTTTTCATAAGCTTCATTTGCATGTTGATTTTTTTATAGCAATTATCAGTAAAAGGTCAAATATTTGCTTTATCTATATAATTCAATTTTAGAAATGCCTTTGGGATTCAAATTAACTCCCTTGTAATATCTTCATTGAAAAAGAAGATTAATTATGCTTACAAGAAACCTAATTTGGCTTATCAGACCTTTAATGTTACAGAGATCGTTAATGCATTTAAATTTAGGATTAGTAGAGTGATCTGGTTCCATTATTTTGGTGACTTTAATATTTGTCTTTATTTTTATGCATACAGTTGCTTTTCCCTAAAGTGAAATTATAATGTCTATTATAAAGGAAATAAACATTATATATTGACCTTGGTAATTATGCTTCTGGTTTTTAAGGGTGCATAAAAAGATGTATTTGTGACTCACATATAAATTCAGCATTCCTGTGTTAAGTGGAGTCAGGGTGGAGACACTTCCTGCCAGATCCATCTCTGCAGGGAGATTTGGCAGGAGGAATCCCTGAGCTCCATCACCTGCACCCCTGCAGCTGCTGCCCCCCAGGCCCTGGGGCCTCTGGGAGCTGCTCTTCATGGAATCTCCCAATGGTTTGGGTTGGAAGGGACCTTAAAATCATCTTCATCCCACCCCTGCCATGGGCAGGGACACCTTCTGCTGTCCCAGGGTGCTCCAAGCCCTGTCCAGCCTGGCCTTGGGCACTTCCAGGGATCCAGGGGCAGCTCTCTGGGCAACCTGTGCCAGGGAAAAATTATCTCCACGTATCTAATCTAAACCCACTCTCAGTTTGAAGCCTTTCACCCTGGTCCTGTCACTGCCCTGCCCTTGCTGGGAGCAGGATCAGAGAAGCAGTGAGTGTTTTGGAGAATGCTGCAGGCCTGGGTTCATCCTGCCTGCCCCAAAATCCCCCAATCCCACCTCATTTCCTCCAGTGGTTTTTGCTCCTTCCAGGACACTGTGCCCAGCCCACCACCCTGATTTTGGGGAGGGCTGCAGGCGTTCACTCTGCTGCCTACACAGGCCCAAACCGGGAGTGCTCCAAAGCAGGTGGTGCTGTCCAAACCTGTGCAGCAATAAACTCCTATCATGCCCTTCCACTTGTGTTCCTTCTGCCCCTGCAATGCCGTGGTTGCTGGTACAGGATCCAATTTTTCATGCCATGCTGATTGCCGGGATTTGGGGTTATTTACGCCAGGCTAATTGCTGTGGTATCACAGTGCTCATGCTAAGATAATCACCATGGTATTGGATTATTCATACTGAGCTCTCTGCTGTGGTGTTGGGTTGTTGCTGTTGAGCTCTTTGCTGGGGCATTGTGTTATTCATGCCGTGCTCGTGGCTGTGGTGTGGGGCTGTTTATCTTATGCTTATCCCTGTGATATCTGATTAAACTGATTAAACCAGTTGCTCCTCTATAGGCGATTCTGCTGTCTGATCTGGTATCAGAGAGGAAAATCAGCCCCTTCTCTGCTCTCCAGGCCAGGTTCACATTGAGGTTTTCTGTTGGATGACCTTCCACAAAACCTCCTGGCTGTGTCAGTGCAGAAGAGAACTCGGATCTGGGGTTTGCACAGGCAGTGAAGTCGTGTCAGAGCTGTCAGGGCTCATTTGAACCATCTCTGCCTCTTCAGACACACCTTGAGTAACCACTGTGTTATGAGCCCATTTTGTAAGGGATGGCCCTTTGGAGGCCTCTCTGAGTGACCAGACTGTTACATCCTGGGGTAAATAGAGACACTTGACATGGTCATTTTTCTCCTGCAGCTCTGCAAACACAGTGGTTGGAGGGAACTTTGCTCTTTTTAAACAGGTAATGCTCTTTTGGAAAATGACAGGACTGTGACTGAGACTGAGACCTGCCCGATGCCTTGAGATACCTGCACAGGTAACACCAGCCCAAATCACTGCGGCCACCAGAAGCCACTGAATCCCTCCTGGAAGGCAGAGATGTCTCCAGTCCTGCCCTCTCCTTGGCTTGCAAAGCGTCACTGATTAGCCCCAGCTCAATGCCTGACTTTGGGAAGAGATGGATTTCTTTCCTAATCAAAGTGCCCAAGGTCACACAGCAGGATTCAATCCCTGCTATGCTCAGTGTCCCCTCAGCCCCTCACATTCCTGTCCTTTGCTCTGGCTTCTGCTGTGGCTGATCATCTCTGCCAGTTACACACAAATAAAAATGCTCAGCTTGGTGGCACCTGCCTTTCTTTGTTTCTAGGGTTTATTTTGTGACTCAGTACTATCTATGTTTCAATACTGCAGACTTTAAAGGTGCTTAATACATCACAAAAAAATAAATCACTGCAAGAAACAAGCACTGATGTTAGCTTAGGAGAAAATCTTTAAAGGTGTTTTTTGTTTTGCTACCAGAATGCTGCTATGTATTATTCATTACAGCCTCTGAGATTTAATTATTATTAGTGCTACTGATGATTGCTAGAAAAATAAACGGTAGCAGAAGGTGTCCGTCATTGTGTGAAGGGCATCTATATGTTGGAGAACTCACTGTACCCATTAGCATTAATCTCATTAGCTGCTCACAAGGCAGCTCCTGAGCTGGGGAATTCAAGGGAGGGGACACACATGCCCTGCCTCTTGTGCCCTCTGTGCCCACCTGGACTCTGGAGCACAGGACTGAGTTTATCAGCTCCATCTCTGGCTTTCTGCCCACAGCTCTCTGTTCTGGGGTTCCCTCTGCGGGGCTGCTCCATCATTTCCAGCCCCCTGGGCTGCCCTGCCCACCCCTCCCAGTGTCACCTGCAGCCCTGAGCACTCGTGACAGGGAGGATGAAGATGTTCTGTTAGGAATGGCCCTGAGTTCTGCCTGGTGCCTTGAGGCAAATGCAGGAGAGACACTGGAGTGAGTTCAAGAGGAAATCTGGGTTCAGCAGGAAGCAATGGCTTTTAGCCTGCCCTGGACAAGACACACGGCCTGGCAGGTAGAACATTCAAAGGCTCTGCCATTCCCTGCTCCCTCCCAGCCCCAGACACTGAGATTCAGACATGACCCGTGTTTTCCTCTCGTTATTCACTGTAACTCGGTCCAGCCCTGCACGGTACCACTTGTTACCACACCAGCCTTGCAAACAGCGCCTGCAGCCTTCCCTGGGATTGCACAGCACATGTGGAGATGCTGGTGCCAGGGGCTGTGGGGTGAGGCAGGGACTGGCACACGTTTTGTCCCTCCCTCCCGTGTTGCAATTCTGCATCCACCCCTCTCACTCACCCCAAGCCCTGTAGGAAGCTGGAAGTCTCTCTGCTGGCACCTAATTTACCCAGTGCCTTAGAAATCTCATTAATTGCCTGCTAGATCTTGCATGGCCTCTCTTAGAGGTGCCTGAACTGTGAGTGATCTCTGTGCAGGGGTTTTGACAGAACGCTGCAGACACACTGCCTTTCCATTTTGTGCCTCTGACATCCCTGGCTCCGCACTTGGGGCTCTCATTAGAGACCAGAGGGACAGGAGAGGAACGTGAGTGTCTTAGGCTCAAATTCAATCTCTGCCCCTTTGCCCTTGAGTGACCTTGGTAAATCACTGATCTTATGAAGATTCACTGTCTCCATCTCCTCTGTTAGGACAGAGGGAGCCAGTTATGTCAGGCTGAGCATAGCAGAGATGTGGGATCTGCCCTCTCCTCTCCTCTCCTCTCCTCTCCTCTCCTCTCCTCTTTGTCTCCCTTCATAAAAGCATGCTCCCAAAGGGCACAAAGTGAGGGCTGGGAGAACAGGAGGCTCTCATGTCCCCCAGGATGGACAGGTAGATGGAAATGGGTCCAGGAAGGTGCAGTCTCTGAGCACAGAGGTTGAACAATGTCCAGTGCAATCCAGAAACTACAAGGCTCCCAAGAAGGGAAGTCTGTTCTTGCTTTTCCACTGCTGCTCCTGCTGTCAGATGGATGCTTTAACTGCACAGGAGCACATCAAAAGAGAAGCACCAGAAGCTGAATGTTTCAGAAGAAAACAACAAGACATTATAGGAGAGCAGGGCAGAACGGAGCCAGGTATCAGTCAGGGTGGTGGGGTATGAGGGAGGTTTGATCTCCTTCATTTGCAAGAGAGAACTCGAAGGCAAAGACAAGGATTGATATCTTGGCCAGGTCAGTGTCTCATGCAAAGCACACACAAATTTACTATTTATTTTACTATTTATTTTGAGTGATTATAGATACAAAGTCTCCACATATCCTGTGTGCAGGTGTGGAGGACATAAGAGTGTCCATCTCCTGCATTGGCCCAAATATTTGGATTCAGCTTTCCCCTCTCTGTGTAGGTCGCTGTCTTGGCTGCTCTCTTTAGCCATTCCAGAGGCAACATAAAATCTTTGCTGGGTTTTACATTTCCCTTACACATGCAAACCAGTTCCTGCCTTCAGCAAAGATTGAATGAAGACCTCAGGATTGAACTCAGCAGTTCTCTACCCTGACTTCGGGGCCCTGCCAAAGAGAGAGGCAGCAGAATTGGGGGTGATTTTCCAAGGGGAGCACGGGAGGATGGCTCTCAGGGCTTCCCCGTGGCAGCCACTCTGTCCTCAGAGCCACAGCGCCCAAGATCCTGTCTGGGATTTGTCTGTCTAAAGGCTGGAGCTGATCTCATAAATGAATGTGCAAAGTACTGGACATTTACTCCAGGATTGTTGAAACCATATGGTCATGGGGCCACGGAGGGGGTTTCTCTGATTACAATGCAGAAATATGCATTACATCTAAATTGACACTGAAAACTGACAGGAGCCTGGTATTAGAGAAGATTAAATTAACCCCCAGCAATAGCACCATATTACAAAAATGGTTAGATTTTAATAAATTGAAAATGATAACAGTGGCAAAAGCTGTACATTTTCCCTCGTGTTCCCTTATTGCTGTAACACTTCTTTCCAGTTTGTTGCTTCCGTGGGTTTTATTAGCACATTTCAGTGGAGTAGATTTGCTCTGAAGTGATAAAAGCCGACTGTAATCAGAAAGCTTTATGTTATCTGCAGCAAACAATGGTAAATGCCACCTGAGAAGGGCTCTGCTCAATGCCTGCATTACTGTGATTAGTCTAAGATAGCAACAAACTCCGCAGCAGCTGATAACAGACTTTGTTAGGAGCACAATAAACACTGAACACCTCGCACTTCAACCCGGGCAGGAGACGGCTCCCAGCACTCCGGGGCTGTGGGATGTGCAGAGCTGGCGGTGCTGACCAGGTGTCCTCACCTGTGGGTGTGGATGCATCCAGAGCAGGGATCCATCCAGTCCCTTCCAGCTGCATTTTCCATCCTGCCTTGAGGGTGGGAGTCAAGCTCGGATCCAGCAAAGCGCTCGCTGCAGCTCCAACACGGCCCTGAAATGTGGTGCAGGGGATTTCTAAGAAAAGGTCCAGGTTGTTTTGGAGCCTTATGGTGCCCGGTTTCCTGAAGTGGGACAAAGTTTCCTCACTCACCTACACAGCTGCTGGCTTGGGAGAAATTATCAGCAAGTACTGCTTTTACTTTGGGGATAAAAGCCTTATAGGCTCGTATGTCTCCTTCAAACTGGTGCTCTAAAACTAAATGTTACCAAGCCTCAGTAAACTTCCAGTGACACAAGCTGGTGAGACACACCAGGGTCCTGCCAAACTTACAAATTTTGGCATATTTCTTTGACATTTTTGATTGCAAGCCCCTGGATAAAGAATCCTGTCCTTTGCTCACCCTGGGTACAAGGGAGGACAACATTTGACTGCTGCAGGAATGTTACTCTGATCCTCTGCAAGAGGGAAAATTTTACACTTGGAGATTAGATTTGAAATAGAACAAGGTGTGCAACTATATAACTTTAATAAATGTTATGTCTCCTTTTGTAAAGGTTTTTTTGTTTGTTTGTTTTAAGTATCATCCATGTCAATACAGTAAGGTTTTCTGGAGGGTTTTTTCTTGGTGTGGATTTTTATGGTTTTTGGAGTTTTTTTGGCTGAAAGACACAATCATTGTCAGTGAAAGCATTGTTATCTTGGTTTATAGCAAGTATGGTTTGGCTCTGATGGAAAATAGAAATCACCATCAGAAAAACTTCCTGAATGGGCACCCAGTCCTACAGGGCCCTCGGGGCTGTGGCAGGGATGGGAGCACACCCAGGCTCTGGAGTGTGGAAGCCAAGGCTTGGCTGGGGAGCCCTGTGGCCACAGGGAGAGGGAACAGAAGCCAGCTGGGCTATCCCTCTCCTCAGCACTGCCACGATCTTCCTGAATAAAAATACTCCAACTTCCAGCGAGAAAAATTAATTTTGTGCAGAATTTCCAAATACAGAGTTAATATTTCCATAGAGCTGATAAACCTCATTGAAACACCCCTTAGAAAATCAGCAGTCAAAGCCTTTTAGAGAAAAATTACTTCAGACAGAAATATTGTGCTCAGGCTTAGCTCTGAGCTGCTGGGAAATGTTTTCTCTCAGCCCAGGGAGCAGCATTTTGCTCTCCAGGGTTTTGCACCCTGGCTGCAGTAGTCAGGGGCTGTGCCTTTGTGTCCAGCATGGCACATCACCTCCCTCAAATACACTCACTTCTCAGTCCCTTTGACAAATGCAAAAGGCAGAAATCTTAAACAGATCCAGGAACAGCAATCCTGCTGCCAAAAGCTCAGTTTTGAAGTGTTTCACATTTTCTCCCCGAGGTGAGCAAATAATTTATCCCTTTAATTTAGTTTCCTCCCTGTCCATGAGTTGTCCAGGAGCTGTTGTTGAGATTTGCTCCAATTCATTTGTCTCTCAAGTTCCTGCCTGGGTCTGCAGCTTGTGTATGGGCAGTTTGTTATAAACAGCCACAAAATTCAGAGCTGTGCTGATTGCTCTTGATGGGGAATACATGGCAGGATATTGTTTCAGCTCTCTGATGGGGTGATCTAACCCTTAAAATTCGATTTCTGATGTGACTGCAAGTGAAATTTGTGGCCTAGAAATAGTCTTTGCTGCTTGCCTAAAGGTCATTGCAGCTGTGGACACTTCTGCCAGCTCCCAGAACTGCTCAATAGGCTGGCAAAGGACTGTCCTGGCAGTGTCTGACCATGTCACCCGACTGTAGGAACAGCAGCCCCCAGCTCCACATGGACACAGAAACCTCAACAATGACTCCTCCAAAAAAGCCCACCCTTGGATTTGAGGACCATGAACTGGTGGAGAACATTTCTGCTCCCTGATGTGGCATTGATAAGTTGGAAATAAACAAGGGCAGTTTGAAAGTAGTAAATCAGATAAAGAAATTTTTGAATTTAAAAAAAAAGATCATGCAACTTTTTCAAGGGAGACAATGTTCTTCTAATCTACTCTTCTCCCACATTTTCACAATTACTAATTGATGGGCCAAATCTCTACCCCAAAAGTAGTTTTCCATAACAAACTAAGGAGTAATGCTACGTGGTAGGAGGAACCACAGCACTGTACTTGTGCAGTACAGCATCAAAGTGGGAATAATGAGTCTGGGGTTTGTAAAATTGAGATGTTTTATACTCGGGCTGGAGGGCTCACCCCGTTGTTCCACGCTCAGCAAACAATTTTATAACATTACATCCATATTTTTCTGCTTTCTAAGGATAATTTCCATTACTTTGTTTATGCTTTCAGTAGCACTTGACACGTCTTGCTGATCTGTGCATTCCTACAAGGCTCAGCGTAGGGGGGTCTCGGCTGAGGGACTTTGCAATAGAGACAGAAAGGAAAGGGAACTTCTGATCTGTGGAAAATTCTGACATTTTGAAACAAATAACTATTGCAGAGCATGATGAATGGTCACACTTGTGAAGTTCTCTGCCAACTTATTTGTCAGGAGTCTTGGTTCAGTGCCATCAAGACATGTTTTTCCAATAATGTCCAATCGCTTTAGTTTGGTGCTACTAAACCAAAATGAACAAAGTCCAAGGGAAAGCTGCCGACCTTTTAATTAAGATATGATAGATTATATAAACCCACTGCACTAGCTGCATTGCAAAAAGAGTGCCAGGAGAAGCTAGAATGGATTAAAAACAGGAATGCTTTCCCTACTGAGAAATGAGTGGAATTTGGGTGCCGCCTTTAATTGAGTGACCACCTGAGAGCAGGATCCCTGGTGTGTCCATGTGCCCAAGGTGGGAGAGGCAGCACTTGGCTCCCCAGAGCTTCACAGAACCATCATTCCAAGGTAAATTAGTTATTTTTCTTGGTCCTTTTTTTTTTTTCTTCCCTTTTTTGTCTTTATTTTTTCAAGGTCCTATTTCTTTGCTTCACTAACTGATATTTTTCATGCATTCCCAAGGAAGTAACACACCACAGGCATTAAAACTTGGCAGCTTCCAAAGACACTGAGGAGAATCTCTGTCTGACAGGATTTGATGGGAACATACAGAGCCATGGGGGCTTCCCAGTGCAGCTGGGTTTATACCCAGAAGGGAAGAAGGTGTTTCAGGCTGCTCTGGCCATGTGGGGAGGATTTCTGTGAAAAGTGGCATCTGGACTCTCTCTATAACAACAACAAATCCTGTCTGCTGAACAAAAAACCCCGGTGAGGACACAGGGACACATGCACAGTGTCCCTCCACCTGCTGGGTGTTATTCTCTTGCTCTGTGATAGCATTAATATGAAGAAATCTCATCTGAAATTTTTTATTGCTTGTGAGGGGGACAAAAACATCCCTTGAAGACTCTGCTAGAGGCAGATCAGAATATTTCATAAAACCAAAGTCACTAGGCATTTAAATAATTTGGCATATATCTTAATTCATATTCACAGTCAATTATACAGAGGAATGGCATTTATACTTATTGAAATCACCTGACACCTCTCATTAGAAAAACAGTGCTGGCAGTTGATTATAATTTTACCAAACCTTGGGCTAGGATTTTCTGTTCCACCAGTTTTCCTGAGGCAGGTTTGCATCTGCTCCTTTTGCTGTAAAATATGACAAAATACACTTCTGAAGTATAAACCAAGCAAACACACCTCTGCTCCTGCCACTCCAGCAAGGGAATACTGGGATTTCCTCGTGTGATCATGCCTGTGAACATCCCAAGGTGTCAGTGGCAGAGCAGGAGCCAAGAGCCCAAGTCATGGAGAAGGATCCCACGTGGAACACAAAATGTTTGCTTCAGAGCAGCTATGGCTCAAGCAGCACATGCAAAATGAGTGGGGTTTAAAAAAATTCCTCTGCTCGGGGGGAGCCAGTGCTGAGTGTGGGATTCTGAGTCCAAACAGAGCCTTGCTGGCGTGGTGAGGTGTCAGGTGGGGAGTGACACCCCACCTTTCTGCCTCCTGGGCCTGCTGCTTCTTGTCCCACCCAGGGGATGAAGGTGGGTGCAGAGCAAATACCATGAAGGGCCTGGGAGGCTCTTCAGGAAATCAAACCCTTCTACTTGTCTGACTGCACTTTGAATTTAAAATCTGGCCTGTATTTGAAGGGTGGTTAGAATGAAGTGCTTAGGAACTGGTTAAGGAAGGTTAAATAATACAAAGCCAAAACATATTGTTGCACTGCGTTTGACTATTCTAGACGGAAATATTTTAATCTTGCCTTCAAAACCAAAATAAGTCCTCTCCCCAAAAAATACCCACCCAAAAAAACCCCAAGCCCAGAGCACTGTCTCAATTTCTCTCGTTTCCCTGCTCTTTTCAGTTCCCCTTGCCTGCCTGACTCCCCCCTGCTCGTTTCTGGAGTGCCTTTATCAATCCAAGAGCCTCTGCCTCTTCCCTTTGAGGTCTTCATCTCCTCCTTGTTGAGCACACTTTGAACAATAGTTCTCTAATTGCTCTTCAGAGAAAATTCGTGAACAACTTGGAAGGGCCCTCTAGCTGTTCCAGGGGAAGGGGCTGTTTGCAGCAAAGGTTGTCTTGTAGCACCGAGGAGTTTTTTCTGTGTGAGCCGCTCCTGTGAGTGTCAGCCTCTTCATCCCGAGGACGTGCAGCTCCTAAAACAGTGGAGCCACCACGGCTGGAGATTGCCAGAGGAAAAGATGCCCCATTTTCCTTCAGCTGACCTTGGAATTGTTAAATGGAGGCACTCTGGAGAATACCCCGGGCACAGGATGCTCTGCTTTGATCAGGACATGAAAGGACACCGTGTCTCTCTAATATCTGATGGGGCGATCAATCATCCCCACGCAGATTGAGAAGTGCCACTCTGTTGTTTCATCACCTTTGTCTGACCTTGGAAAACTCCTCCTGAGTGCTGAGAGGAAATGTCACGGAGTGGCTGTCATTAGAGTTCCGTGATTAGGTGACCAAATCAAAAGGAAAAGGGTTTTCGGATGGGAAAACTGAAATGAACCGTCTTCAACAATTTCCTGCAATGGAAAAGGGGAGTGAAAATTCCTCCTCAATCAATTAAAAAACCCCTCAGGCTGATTGATTTTGGAAAGCTCTATTTAATACCTGCATATTTAAGTTTAAATTTGATGAGGCTAGACTGAGACTGGAAACGTTATTCCAAACAAATCCCCTTACAGTATTTTAACGTATTAATCCTAAGTATACAGTAATCTGTAATAAATTCCCTGATCCTTATATGAATTTGGTGCCTCTATAAAGCTCGAAACAAGGCAAGTTTTGGCTTCAGAGGGCTGTGAAAAAGCCTCTGCCACCGGAGTATTTCTCCCAATTCCACTGGAGGTCAGTGCAGCCCTACAGTTCTGCTGGCACTCCTGTCCTTTCCACTCTGCTCTGGTACAGCCGAACACAAACCCCTGTAGGGCTGTTTTTAAACTAAATTTGTGTAGTAATAAATACGGGCTTAAGAACCGTGTTTTGTGGTTATATTTGGAACATCCTAGCAGGGATGTGAGAATCGCCACTCATTTGGGTGTTGGTGCATTTTTTTCCCTTTCTTGTTATTGTGGCAGTTGTTTTTCAGGAGCTCAGGGTGATTTTTTTTTTCTTGTAAAAGTAAAATTACTTGGAATGAAAAAGTAGAAAATTTAGTGACATGTTTTCATAGCTCCAGAGAAAACACATCTTGGGTTCCCAGCCTGTCAGAGGAGTGAGATAAGTGCAGTCCACCACGTGTCCTGTGCACTCAGGGGCTCTGGATCACATTTTTTGTAGGATTTAAGTGTGAACTTACTCAAGATGACGCTTTCCTCTCTTTGCTTCTGTGATCTTCATCCCCTTTTCTAGTGTAGGTCATCACACATCACCCTCACCCCTCCTAACTGTGCAGATTCACCTGAGTGAGCCCCAAATTATCCCCTGTGGGAGGAGGTGTGTGAAGAAACCCCAAAAAGCAGCCAACCAAACCTGGGCCAAGGGGTTGAAAGTTATTTCAGACAGGCTGCTGGGGCTGTGGGTGAGCCCCCAGGCCCTGCTGCATGCCTGGCTCCTCTGACATGAGCACAGAAACCCGGGCACACTGTGGATCTCCAGCCAAAATCCTCATCCTGCAGCCCTGCACCACTGGACATCACAGGCAGGCCCGTAAAACAGGAGAGCAGAGAGGAACAAAGAAGGGAAATCCGAGTGCTGGTGCCAGCACAGAAGTTTGTCTGAATGGTGGGAGCACATGGGCTGTGTCACAGGAGGGAGGGTGACAGCACCGAGCAGGCATCACAAAGGAGAGAACCCTTGGTCAAAGGCTACAGGGTCCCAAACACGACCTGTTCCAGACAGGGATTGATGTGCCCCAGTTCAGCCAGCTGGGCCAGCTCTGCTGCAGAAAGCCCCAGCCATGCCCAGGCAGGAGACAGGGACCAGGGTTCCCTGAGACAGTGCCAGGCTTGGTCAGGCTGTCGCTGATCTGCCCTTGGGCTCTCTGCCTGCTGCCCAGGCACAGAGGAGGAGGAAGGGGGAAGGTTTATCCCATCCTCTGCTCTCAGAGGCTGGCTGGGAGCAGCCTGGCCACAGCCTGTGGGTTTGCTGCAAAAGCAGAGTGCAAAGAGCAGGGTGTTTCTGCCCCTGGAGTCTTCAGGCAGGTCCCCAATCCAAAGTTTTATGTTTTGTTCCAGGTACTTTGTTCCTGCTCATTGATTTACTTTTCAGCTGTACTGGCCAGAGAGCTCATTAGGAGAAGGGGATGCAAACCTCAATTCCTCCCCCTCCAGGCAAAAGAATGACTCAAATCTTCAGGTTTGCATCCTTCCTTCCTGCCCTGAAGGGGTATTGAGGTGGAAGCTCTCCTGGCTGGGCTGGCTGTAGAGGACACTGTGTCCAGGATGTTTAGGTTTCTGTTTAATTCAGTGTACATTTAGCTGAGTCAAAAAAATGTTGGCAGAGCACCAGATGATCAGGCTTGGCCTCCTTGATACACTCAAACACAGAGATTTCCAAACATGCTGCTTCAACTGTGGAGGATTTCTTGTGTAGCAGCAATCTCATAAAGGAAATGCTGACAGCTGTATCCACTGGTTAATTTAAAACTCAGCTGGAACAAGACCTGTGCAAAATATTATTGTGAAGTGACTCTCATTCGCTGCTGTTCCATTACTGAAGCAACAAGTTCTACCACAGGCTGCCCTCCCTGTGTCCTTGTACCCTGACTTAATTTCCCTCTTGGCTCCTGCAGTAATATCCTCCTGCACCACAAGGTCACAGCACCGTCCCCCCTCCTGCTCCGAGCCTGCTCTTGCTTGTATATTTTGCATACCCAGCCCCTTTCCTTCAGGAGGGCTGTGGGATGTCTCAGGAAGGTTCCTTGTACACCTCATTTGGCAGCTCCCTTCCATCCCTGCCCTCCAGGCTCATGGTGGGTGGCAAAAAAAGCTCCCAGCCTCTCCTGCTTTTCCTGGCCAGCAGTGAGGCTCAGCTCTCCCCTCTTCAGAGCTGGGTTCAGGCTCTTTGGGGAGCAGTCGAGAGGGCTTCTGATCCCATTCCTGACCCCATTCCTTACCCCTTCACTCCCTGTCTCCCTAGAGCCATCCCACATATCCCCACATGGATCACATTTCCCCCAAATAAAGGAACCTCTGCTGAGTGAAAGAGATCCCCTCTCCCAATCTTCCAGGTCCCTGCAGCAGCTGATTAACATAACAGCATTTTCTGCTCTAAATCCTATGATTTCCATGTCTTTCTCAAGCTTTCATTCAGCAAAAAAGGCTCTTTATAGGCCAGAACTAGGAAAGCTGGAAACTTCGCCTTTGTTTTTAGAATTAACAAGTCTTTCTTCCAAGTCATTTTGTACAATATATGCTTTATAGTTCTCTACCCCCTCCATGACTTATTTTATGCTAATAGTTCCCTAAGTATTATTAATTAGATTTTTTTTTAAGTAAGAGAAAGTTCTTGAAAGTTAATTAAAAGTTCCACGCAGTAATTGTGCAAAAGTAGCTTTTCCGTTCTAAAAATTAAACCTCTATAATTAAAATCCGATATTCATTTAAAGATTCAAATGGGGTGTTTATGACTCATTTGTTTTTATTTATTTTTTTGCCACTTTGGGAGTGTAATTGCTCCAGCAGAGGAAAATCAATTCCAGCCCTGGTTTTTCCATGCCTTCTGTCCCCTCTCTGGGAAATAGGACACTCCCCTCACCCCGATTGTGTCATCCAGGGAATGGCTGAGTCAGGAATGGAGAGACAGGGATTTGTGTTTGCACATATCTTGATCTCTTCCCCTAACAGCCTGTCACATTTTTTCTTTCCCTAGGATGTAAAAAATTTGTTGTCTTGTTATCTCAAGGCTGGAATATAGATTTCAGAAGCTTATCAGCATCTCATATTTGCCAGCAAGAGGCTACTTACTGCACATTCAAATAACACCCAGGCTGGAAATCCACACATAACAGCTTGGCAGTGCTGGGAGGAGAGTTTGGGCGTTGGTGTAAATCCCAAGGGACTCCCTTCACCACAGTGTGTCTGCCAGTGGCAGGTTTGGATCTTTCCCTTGGCCCTGGTGCTCTGGCTGGATGGAAAGGGAGAAAACCCCACAGCCAAGGCTGTGTTTCTGTGTTGCTTCCACCACTGGAGTGCTCAAAAAGATGTGGAAGAAGGAGGATCAAGCTTTTCAAAAGTGAATTTTGAGTAAGTATCCAATTTCTGACACCAGGCAAGGGACATGATTTTCCTACTTTGCATTTCTTGCACACCAAGGCTGCTCAAGGAAGCCCAGGGATGCCTTGGGAGTCCCTCAAAAATCCAAGTGCAACACTATACTGCAAAAATCCAAGAGGCCCAAGCCCGGGCAATGTCCTCTAATTAATGGTAACTAATTATCACCTCCCTCTTTTGTCCCTAGAAGTGTTCCAGCCTTAGTGGTGAAGGGGCTCATGTACAGAGCAAGGTGAGGACCAGCTTAGGGAGGTGTTCCTGGTGTGTTCCAGAGCTCAGTGCTAAGTAGATGTGCATCATTCTCATAAAGTTATTAATTACTGTGCTCAGCAGATATCACCCACTCCTCTTGGAATGGCTTTTGCCTCTCTGAAGTGCACAGCATGCCAATAGAACAACAGAGTGGTGTAATAACCGGCATGTAATTAATAATTATCAATAACGAATGCATAATCAAGAGAGAACACCTCGTGCTGTGTTTAGGAAATGGCTGGGCCCCTCTTTGGGCCACAGGGTTATTAAGAGCTATTTTTACTGAACAACTATTTTGGGAGCACCAGAGTCACAAGGAGGAGGAGGAAATTTTTCTTAAAAATCGAAAAGGAGTCAATAGGAATCAATTGAAAACTTTTAAAACCTGGAAACATCTAGGTCAACTGCAAAAACAAAGAGAGACTGCCGTGAGCAAACAGCAAACTCCAGTAATACAAGTGTCACCCACAGAAATAATAAAGAATAAATAAAATTCTTGTTGAATTAGCAGAGAGGGAGAGCTCATTTGTCCTTGGGCTGGACGAGAGGAGGAACATTTCAAGGATATTCCTGTTACAGGGCAGCAGAGCAGCACACTGGGCCCCTCATCAAGATAAGGGCTGTTCTTGTGGCAGCTTTCTAGGGTGGGGTGTGAGAGAGCTGCAAGAGAAACCCTGAGAAAGGAGCTTAGAGTCAGGGCAGAGTGGGAACCTGCCCCTCAGCTCAAGGTGACAGAGGCACTCAGCTCCTGACCTGGGGAAACACCAACCACAGCGGGCTGCTGGTGCCTTTTTGGGACTGCCTAAAAACAGAGGCCAGGCAAAATCAAGGGAATAAAAAGCAGTTCTATTTATTGAAGGGCCTTCAGGTACCTTTAGGGCAGATAAAGCCCTGAGAGGCTACACCCAAAATGGACAACAGGTCATGGGTTTTCATATTTTTATAATTTTGGGCCATTTGCATATTGGGGGTTAATCTGCCAATTACAGCCTCAGGTCATGAAGTCATTTACCCCAAGTTTGCTCCCCCAACTCACTTTTGTTTCCATCTCTCAGTGAGGTGTCCTCAATTGCCAGGCCTGGAGAGGAATTGTTGTGTCTGACCAAAATGGGAAAGCAGCAGCTCACACTGAGTGTGGAGTTTAGAGTGATACACTAAAGAATTGCAGGGTTACAAATAGATGAAAAATATAAAAAGCTAAAATCCTTCTGCTTGTGGGGAGTTGCACAGCACCCCCAGCACCATCCCAGGCTGGCACAGGAGCCACCCACACCTGCTGCAGGGCTGGGTGTCCCATTTGCCCCAGGACACTGCCCTGTGCCACCTTGGCTCTGGTGGTGGCTGGCAATGGGCTGGAACTGGACACTACAGAGGCATTTTAGCCCCAATCAAAATGGCCTAAAATGGGCTAAGCACAAATCCCTGCAGCTGAACCCAGAGAGGTGGACTGGGACTTACTACACCCATCTTCAGCCCTTTCAGGGCTGCATTTGCCTCCAGAAATGTCTCCAGAGAGTGGCAGCTGTCCCCAGAATGAGTCTGCAGAGGTACTTCAGGACTAGGCACTCATTTTTGAGCAACACATTTAGGTCTGTTGAATCTCAGACTTAAAATCCTTCCCTATGTGATTTTGGAGAAGTCACTTCACAGCCCCAGACCTCAGGACGTCTCACTGAGGCTGATATTTCTAAATTTTGCAAGAGATAATAACCTTTCCTGAATATTAACCACTGTGCACCAAGGACTCTGATAAAGATGATTACAGAAATAAACCACTAGTTGATAACCAAATGCAAAGAGAAAAAAAAAAAAAAAAGAAGTTATTATTCCCCCAGCATTATCTCTGTGCTCTGCACTAGTACATTTTAAGGCAATTTCAGCTGAAAAGATGAAGACATAGCCATCTTTATAAACAAGGATATTTCAGTCAATAGATAGAAAGCTCTGAAGTGTTCCAGCTTTGCTGAAGCACTGAGAGACTGAAGATTGAAAGAGGTAGGGAGAATTAATTAGACTTCTGATATTATCCTGGTAAATAAAAGTAATAAGCAAATCTCTGAAAAGGAAGACCTGATTCATATTCAAACATTTACAGAATAAACAGCTGCTGATTCTCCTATCTAGCCCAGTCCTTATCCTTTAAGGCTGCAATAAGTGACCTCTTAATCCCAGGCAAAAGACTGCTTGAGCATCTGGAATTGAAAAAGAAAGCATATTTCCTTCACTATTCCAATTTCCACTCAATTTCAGTATAAAGTTGTTTTTGTATCTTTATTTTTTTAATTTTTTTTTTTTGGTCCCTCCAGCGATGAGCTTTTGATGATGATATTTTGTGCATCTGAACACTTTTGCAGCTTTTTTTCCCCCTTCCCTGAGTAGGAGCACTGCAGTCCTTCAGCTGGGTTATATCTCCATTGTACTGGCCGTGCTCTTAAAGCACTTATAGCAGTAATTTCTGGGCATGATGGACAGACTCAGCAATAACCTGATCCTGCAATGCACTGAATAAACCCTTTAGCATTTAGCACATGGATGCTAATGTGCTGGGAAGTAATTGCTTAGAGGTTCCCAGCTTCAATATAATAATGCAGGGATTGCATTTATACAGCAGACAGTGGAGGAAAAAGAATTATTATTGGCCAAACTTCCTCTCTTCCATTTTTATTAGCACAGTAGGAGAGAGGCGAAGGTAAACTCGAGGTGATCCCAGGTTCCCACGTCCCCTGAGCACCAGAGGCTGTGTGTGGATGCTTAAAACATGGAGAAATTCCACTGCCTTCAGCCCATTTACTCTGGTTTTACACCAGCATTCTTGAGAGAAGGGCCTGGCCATTAATACCCTCCTTCACTACAGTAATGCTGAAACGAGTGAAAGATTAAAAAGCCAATGCTGGCTTGGCAAAAAAAAAAGTTTAAAAAAAAAAGAGTAGCTTTACAGTAAATACATAAACATGCAGGCAGCAATTCCCTGGGTGAGCTCAGCTTAAAAAGAGCTCTGTGGAGTTAGCAGGAGAACAAACTGTGTAGAAGCACCAAAGTTTTGTATTTCCACTTATGCGAGTAATTACTCCAGCCCTCATCAACATTTCTCTGCTTAAATAGCATTTATAAATTAAAGATGCCTAAACTTTAAATGAAAACTAATTTAAGTATTTATTATTAAAAACTTTTTCCCTGGACACTTTGGGCTCATAAATGATTATTAAACAGTTTTGCTATATTTTTGTCATCACTTCTCCCCTTTCCCAGGCACTGCAAATGATTCCTTAGCAGCACACAGAGTGGGACCACCTTTAAGATACAAAAATGCTGCTTGAAGACAATTTCTTTTTAAAATATTTGATTTTAGAGCTACTGAGAAAAAAAAATTATTCAGAGGGCCAAAATAAAATAAAAAGAACAGCTTTCCCAATCTATTATTAATACCAATAAATGGGAGCTGGCAGATTTAAAAGCCAAGATGTAATGCATTTTCCTGGAGCAGTGAGCCTTTAAACAAGTTCGAGTTATTGAGATTGTGTAGTAAAAACTGGTAAAACGAAATATCTTTTCAGATAGGATAATAAAGATGGGGTATATTAACATCCCCTTCCTGGGAAGCACAGGGACAGAGGTGCTGTTGGCTGCTGTGTTCATGGCCTGGGCTGGGCAGGGCTGGCAGGGGACTGCACAGCTTCTCCCTTCCAAATCCCTGCTGCAGCCTGGGAATTTGGTGATGGGAGTGAGGGAGGGCCATGGCCCTGCTCCTGAAAGGGCTCTCTCAGGAGGATTTTTATCCTGGGCCTCCAAGTGGGATATTTCCTCTGCCTGGATGGTACCAGGGCTGAGCCTTCCTTGATGCATTGGGATTTTAGCTTTTATACATTTTTAAATATATTTGTAACCCTGCAATTCTTTAGTGTATCACTCCAAACTCCACACTCAGTGTGAGCTGCTGCTTTCCCATTTTGGTCAGACACAACAATTCCTCTCCAGGCCTGGCAATCAAGGACACCTCACTGAGAAATGGAAACAAAAGTGAGTTGGGGGAGCAAACTTGGGGTGAATGACTTCATTACCTGAAGCTGTAATTGGCAGATTAACCCCTAAGATGCAAATGGAGCAAACTTATAAAGTGTGAAAACCCCGTGACCTGTGTTCATTTTGGGTGTTGGCTCTGGGAGGCTTCATCTGCCCTAAATGTACCTGAAGGCCCTTCAATAAATAGAACTGCTTTTTATACCCCTAATTTTGTCTGGCTTCTGTTTTTAGGCAATCCCACAAGGCATCACCCTGGTGCTTCTCCAGGGTTGCAGTGTGGTGTCAGTGCCTGCTGCTCTGAGAGGAATGGCAGGAGCACCTTGAGGGAATGGAGGGAACAAAGAGAGGCTGATCCAGAGCCAGGGATCCCTCACAGAGCCTGGGCCCTGCTCCTGGGCCCTGCCACAGAGCAGGAGCTGAACCTGGCACTGCCTCCCCAGGGAAACTGAGGCAGAGGATCAGGGCACTGGGGCACACCAAGGACTTTGAACTAAACTCTTGTTAATCCGGAGAAGGTGGGAAGGACCAAGGCAGCCAAGGGCTGGGGGAACCAAACCTGCCCGAGGAATGACTGAAGGGTGACAGAGGATGGTGTGGGGCCAGGCAGGAAGGTGCCAGTGGGCTGGGAAGGGGCTGCTGGCACTGGGGGAGCCCAGCCCCAGTCAGTCACAGCAGCCTGGCCAGTTTGTCACTCAGGACCTCTGCCCTGGCACACACTGAAATGCAAACTCTCCATTTGCCAACNGCAGGAGCACCTTGAGGGAATGGAGGGAACAAAGAGAGGCTGATCCAGAGCCAGGGATCCCTCACAGAGCCTGGGCCCTGCTCCTGGGCCCTGCCACAGAGCAGGAGCTGAACCTGGCACTGCCTCCCCAGGGAAACTGAGGCAGAGGATCAGGGCACTGGGGCACACCAAGGACTTTGAACTAAACTCTTGTTAATCCGGAGAAGGTGGGGAGGACCAAGGCAGCCAAGGGCTGGGGGAACCAAACCTGCCCGAGGAATGACTGAAGGGTGACAGAGGATGGTGTGGGGCCAGGCAGGAAGGTGCCAGTGGGCTGGGAAGGGGCTGCTGGCACTGGGTTTGTCACTCAGGACCTCTGCCCTGGCACACACTGAAATGCAAACTCTCCATTTGCCAACAGCCCCAAGTATCTCAGCAATTTCCTACTCTCAAATTTGTTAGTTTAAATGTAATTTATCTCTAAGAACATCTTTTATTTTAATTCCTGCAACACCCCATATCTTTGTGTTTCTCACCCCAGTAAAGACTGCTACAACTCATTTTCCTGCTGGCCTCACCAGGGAGCCTGATTCAGATTTGTTGTTTCAGCAGAGGACAAACGATGTCTCCTAGCTGAAGGGTCCAGCTGAGAATGACTCTCCCCCTCCTTTGGGAGTGTATGAACCCGAGATCACCAGCTAAAGGGAGGTACCAAACTTAAGCAGCTGAACTTTGGCAAGAAGTGCACACAGGGGAGACTCCTGCTCTGAAATGTGACTGCCTGGAGTACCTGTGAAAATCCTCCCTGTGATTGCACAGGGAGCCTCCCTGCTGGCTCTAAGAAAATGAAATCCATGCCTCTGACTTTAAAGACATTTTTTTGATAAATCTCCTCATTTATTATTTTTAATTATTATTATTTTAATTTATTTTAGTATCCTTTACAAAGTGGTGTCCTGCTGCGAGCTTCTGCTCCATTTTCACCTCCCCCTTGGGCAGATGCAGCACCACTGCACTTGGTGGTGCTCAGGGTGGAGGGTCAGCTCAGCTGCAGCAGCTCCTTCAGCTGCATCCAGGATGTGGAGTTTGCCACGAGCATCCTCCCTCTGCTCCCCGAGCTGCTCAGCTGCATGTTAAGAGCAAAACCAGCAATAATACATCTGTAACTGCTTGGGGAAAGAGCGTTTTAAAGGTAAAGAAAGAGATTTAAGAAAGCAGAAAAAAAAATGAGCAGAGATAAGGCTGAGACAGTGCCAAAGAGATGGAATATACATCTCAGAGAAAATCTAAAAGCAGATCATTACCCAAAAAATACTAGCTGTAAGCAACGGTTCGTAGTGCAGAAGGAATATTTACCCACCGAGCTTTTGATAGTCTTTCTATTTCTTTCTTTTCCTTCCACCCAGGAATAATTTTATCCAGAGGATGGAGGCAGGGCTTGGAGGTGTCCGTGGTTGGATCAGGTGTCTGATCCTAATCCTGCCCCTGCTCCACGGGGCTCCCTGGCTCATTAACCCCTCAGTGCCTGGGGGCTGCTGTGCTGGGAGCTGCACACCCCCGAGGGTTTGTGTACTCATGGGAAATCATTCGGATAACCAGAGACCAGCTGTTTGGGGCCGTTCTCAAAGCCTCTTTGAGCATCTCCTCCCTGACTGTGGGTGCTTTGAGCAGGTATTTACAGAGTGCTCCCACTACTGCCTCAGCCCTTCGCTGCTCAGGGGCCTCTTCGACCCAGATAAAGGATTCTGTGTTAAAAAGCAAGAGATGGGCTGTGAATTTCAATTCTGTGGCATCTTTTCTTTTGCAGTTGGCATGCCTTATTCCTGTTTAGTTTAGCTCACTTTCAAGCAGATTAAACTAAACTGGTACACAGCACTCTTATTATAGGATAAGTGCTCACAGAGAGAGCTATTCAGGAATAATTATTCTGATTTAAACATTTCTGAATAATTCTATGCAAAGGCAAGTCCTGAACAGAGAGACAGTGGGTGGATGTGACATGCAGATGGGGGAGCACAAGGAGCTGTAAGACAATGTCTGAGTGTTCGTGCTGGGGTCCGTCTTCCAAATGTTAGCACATCCAGTCAGGAGCAGAAACCCTCCAGGTGATCAATGAAAACTGAGGTGATCATGGTGAATTCTGACCATTCAATGTGCCCAGCTGGCTCCTCCTGAATGAGGCACAGAGCAAATACTCCCCTAAAATGATTTAGCAAATAGCTTTGAATAATAAACACAATCCAGAGAAATCTGCTTGTGGACAATTCGCAAACAGAAAGAAGGAGCAGCGTTCTTTTAATGAGTGGTCCATTATGAATTATTCACACAGCTCTAATTAACATTAAGATTCCTAATTTTTCCAGGAAGCCTTGCTGTAAGGATACTTTATGATTCCTTTGCATTTTCCACCTCCTCTGAGCTCTTCCAGACATTCAGGAAGAAACCCCCACCAGCCTCCTTTGGAAGTGTCTTCATTTGGCAGGGAATGAAATGAAGACACAGCAAATAATTCAGTGTTTTTCACCTTCCACTCCTTCACAGCAAAGTGCACACCAGCCTCTGCCGCTGTCGTTTGTGATAATTTGGGCAGTTTTTACACTGATGCAAAACAGCTCTGCAGGTGAGTGAAAGTGGTGATTTAGAATATGCTCAAGTGTCACAGGGACATGAGATTTGTCCTTCATATTCTTGTTTGGTGGTGGATTTCTTTAGCTGTAATGGCAAAAAACCACTGTAATGCCTAAAGTCCAAATTTTCAATTATATTTTGGTGCTGAAAAACACAAAATATATGCCCAAATGGCCATGGCAACATGACACATTAATAGAGTTGAAAATAAATTCAAGGGAAAATAGAGTTTTTCCAATTTTTACGTATATGAAATAAGGATATCCACCTATATTCTTTTACCACTACTTTCCTGCAAACACAGAAGTCTCAGTGTGTAACAAATTCTCTCTTTTTGCAAATATTTAACTAAAGCAGAGATAGTTTTTTAGTGACAGTATTCCCAACAATGGGAGCTGCACATTTTTGGTCTGGAATTACAGTGAGAGTTATGAGTCAGCGTTATCCACTTCTTATGTTGGGAGGAGGCTCCTACATTGCTATTTGAGCACAAAGATTTACACCACAGCCAAAATCAAATATGTGGAGAACACTGAGGTTAAAGACAGCCTTAATTCTGGCTGTATGGAAATTCAGTGTTCAGGGTTTTCATTACAGACGAGCTGGGCTAAAAATGAATCCTCATTAACAGAATGCTGTGATATACGGTTACATCTTCCTTGTTGGCCAGAATGTGCCATCTCTGAATTTAGCTCAACAATTTCATATGGCATTTTCCTGCTGCCTCCTCCTCCTTCACAGTTCAAGAATAGGAATAGCTCTTACAGGAGGACAGAAGTTGTTTTTCATTAAAGTATCATAGTTTAGGGAAAAAACCCAGCCTGGTTCATCTCCTCTCCCTGCATGTCATTAAACACAGCGTGCAGCACCTCAGGTGCCTTGCAGGTGACATCCTCACCATCTTTGGAATCAATTTTGCTGCTTCTCCCCACTCTCAGGCTCCTGGCTTGCCAGCACTTCCCTCCTGCCTTCTCATTTCCAAATCAAACACATCTTTATTAACCTCTGACTTTCCAGAGTAAAGCCCGAGGTTTCCCTGGGGAAATAAAAATCAAAGCCGTGCCATTATTGAAGAAATATGTTCAGCTGGTTTAAATGAAGGCACAATCTTGGAGAAAACCAAGGAGAAAAGGTCAGAAAACTTTAAAACCTGGGTGGGCACAGAGCCACAATGTACCTGAGTAACAGCCTTATTACACCCTGCCTGGCAGGGAAGGGGAGGTGATTAATTCTGTGAGATAGGATGGAGCCTGAAGGTTATGATTTCTAACTATCAAACACCTATCCACGGAATACTTTATTTGGAAACAATGTTTTTTCTCTCTTGGCTAATCTGGGGCTCTATCCTTGCTGGGGACTTTCAGCACAGTTGTGATGCTGCTGCATGAACGGCACCAATTAAGAAACAAAAGGCTTCCCAGAAGTGACAGTATTCAGAGACCCAAAACAATTCAGGCAGAAGTCTTTTCCCTGGGCTACTGAGGCAGAGTCATCAGGAGATTGCATTCCAGCCTTACCTGGAAATTGAAATGATATAGAACTACTGTTCTTCCCCCCAGACTTAGAAAAAGTACAAGGGCAGAATGTAGCTGTCAAGGATGGGAGCTTTTTCATGTTGTCATCATCTTCCTGGGTACTTGGTACCACGTATGAGATTCAGGCAAGGCACTGGCTGTGCAGCCACTGCTGCCTTTTCATCATGCTGGGATTTTGGGTGAATGTGGAGAGCCTCCATCCCTCACCTGTAACACTTCTGTTACAGGCCCATTTTTGATTGGCAGTGCCTCTGCCTGAATTAAGGTGTGAACTAGACCATATGCCAAAGTCACTAGTATGGATTTGATTTGATAGTAAATATGAGAAAGAGAGAGGAAAAGCAAGAGAAAGAAATAGAAAAGAGGTGGGGTGGACAGAAAGAGAGTGACAGAGACAGATCAAAGTGACTATCACCACTCTGTAGATCCCACTGGTGTACAGATGAGCCTCTCTAGCTGGTCTTGGTGGTGAGGGTCCCCTGGAAAGCCTGGAGTCCAATGGGTTAATGTTCCCCCTTTACCAGGTGCCCCCTGGAGGGGGACAGCTGGACACTGCCTCTTGTTGCATCACTTTGTGTCACATGCAGTGCTATGGTGCAAGGCCCCAGGAATGAGTCTGGGGAGCAGTTTGGGGGGTCTTTGATGGATCATGGCATCCCCTCAGCTGCCTCCCATGGGAATGGATGTTGCTGGCGGTTTTGGGGTTCCACAGCTGGGCTGGTTTGTNCTTGGTGGTGAGGGTCCCCTGGAAAGCCTGGAGTCCAATGGGTTAATGTTCCCCCTTTACAGGTGCCCCCCTGGAGGGGGACAGCTGGACACTGCCTCTTGTTGCATCACTTTGTGTCACATGCAGTGCTATGGTGCAAGGCCCCAGGAATGAGTCTGGGGAGCAGTTTGGGGGGTCTTTGATGGATCATGGCATCCCCTCAGCTGCCTCCCATGGGAATGGATGTTGCTGGCGGTTTTGGGGTTCCACAGCTGGGCTGGTTTGTGTATGGGACAATGGGGGTTCAGTGCCCCTGACCAGAGGTTACACCATGCACCCAAAACCTCCTCCCCTTGCCTTCAGTGGGGGGTAGTCTGTGTAAACCTGGCCTCTGTGGCTGTGGGCTCCCCACCCCAAACCCAGCCAGGGATGATTTTCAGCACAGCTGCTGGGCTTGGGCTTCTTGTGGATGCATTCTTCTTCCTCAGCCTGAGATGACTGAACTATAGTGTCCCCTTTACCTTACCCAGGTGGCTTCACTCACAGCCCAGAGTTCCAGTCAGGCCTCTT